>JAODAL010003442.1:0-173943 GCA_025379985.1 Phyllomedusa bahiana
GATCCTCCTCCCTGTGTCCTACAATCTGTTCCCCTGCTGCCAGGTCACCCCCTGTGTCCTGCGATCTCTTCCCTTGATACCAGATCTCTCCCTGTGTCCAGTGATCTCTTCCCCTGCTGCCAGGTCTTCCCCGGTGTCCTGCGATCTCTTCTCCTGCTGCCAGGTTTCCCCCTGTGTCCTGCGATCTGTCCCCCTGCTGCCAGGTCTCCTTCTGTGTCCTGCAATCTGTCCCCCTGCTGCCAGGTCTCCCCGTGTCCTGCGATCTCTTTCCCTGCTGCCAGATCTCCCCCTGGGACCTGCAATCTCTTCCCCGGATACCAGATCTCCTCCTGGGTCCTGTGATCTCGTCCCCTGCTGCCAGGTCTCCTCCTGTGTCCTGCGATCTCTTCTGCTGCTGGCAGGTCTCCTCCTGTGTCCTGCAATCTCTTCCCCTGATGCCAGATCTCCCCCTGTGTCCTGCAATCTGTACCCTGTGTTCTATCAGCGCTCCTCTGCTGCATGTCTCCTGTGTTGTTACTTCTCTCCCTTTGTTCTAGCCAAGCACTTGCTTTTTGTGCTTAGCTAGAGCACAGAGATCTTTACCCTACCCTCATTGAACACTGAGCATTCAGCCTCAGGAGTGCGCATAGGAGAGGTGTGATTATGTCAAAGAGGCGTGGCTTGCAGGAGGTTTTTTTCTTGAAGTTGAAGACGCTCCTTTTTCAAGCAGAGCAAGGGGGCTGGTAAGGACCTGAAAAGAGATTGTGGCAGAACCCCTATAAGTACCAACTACCAGTTAGTATCTCTCATCATTCAAACAAAATTATTTTGTGGCATTACATGAATATATTATTTTAAAAGGGTAAACATCTTTAGCCCATACTTGCCAACTTTTGAAAATGAGGCACATGAAGCAAGTTTGTACAAACCATGCTCCTTTATAACAAAGCCAGATCCCTTCACATTGGCAACTCCTACTATAAGCAACTGTGTAACTGCTCTGGAAGAAAACTTATTGAGGGGTTTGGCATTACCCAGCCTTCCTGGACGTTGGATAGTATAAATAATGGTCATACAATTAACAAATAACACCACTACAAAAAATTAGTTCAACCAAATACCACCACATATTACCACCACATAGAGGCTGAATAATACCACCACATATCATAAGCACATAGTGGCTGAATAATAACTCTCATTCCGTGACCACATATCAACCCCACATAGTGACTGAAAAATAGAACCATTCTGTTACTGAATAAGAACCATTACACTATAATAAATATTACCATAATACAATAACCATATAGGTCTAGATACCAATTGTACACAAGTGTTCTGCAAATGTATAAGTTCTTACAGTACGGTTACATTCAGTGATCTACTAGTGTGTCTCTCTAATAAGTAATTCTTTTTCCCTTTTTTTTAATTTTTCTCCAGACCGCCATAGTGATTTTTCCTGGCCATGACTCAAGAATTCTCACTTTTCCAGCATGTCCCTACCTGTGCCCAGCTGTGTTTATTTTCACCCCAAAGCCTGATACTATCAGAACGGAAAGGTCCATGAATATAAGGCCCTTCTCTAAAAATATCAGCCTGCTGTGCAACAGAACTGAGCCAACATATTAGAGGGTCTGCTTCTTACAGTTATCCGGCTCTTCCCAATACCCCTGGTGCATTAGGTACTGGGTTAATAGTGAGACAGGGTTAATGTCAGCCTCTGGCTAACACCAAGCCCCAGCAATAGTAATGGAGAGACATCTGTCAGATGCCTTCATAACTAACGCTGGATTTAAAAGGAAAAAAAAAACATGACACTAAACATAAGTTTTTTTTATTTAAATAAACACTCCTCGACACCAACCATCTTTAAACATTTTATTAAAAAAAATAGATCCAAGGTTGATCTTTTGTGGTCCACTGAATCTGAAGAAATCCACTGCCAAGTGCTCTTTCAATTCCCTTCTGTATCCCCAGGGCCCATATATCAAGACCCACCATGATCAAGTGAACCCCGTCCGACCTCTAAAAATTCCCAACACCTCCAGGTGCCTAATAATCTCCCCCCCCCCCCCATTCCGGGCCACAAAGCTAGCAATGGACCTGTTTACTTTCACTCTGGCCGGTTCAAACTATCCACAGACCTAGCCCCTCTCTAATGATGTTGGAACATGTCCGAATAGACAATCACTAGGCCCGGAAAGAGCGACCACAACCGTAACAGGTAGTATTTTATGTTCCAAACCAATTCCCAGAACGTAAGGGACCCTAGGTCATTGCTCCCCACACGTAAAACCAAAACATCCGGGGCCCTGTCCAACTCCACAAAACGAAGTACCTCAGGCACTACCATCCGTCTCATGCCTGTCCTTTCAAGCCATTGCACCACTGCTACACTTTGGGAGATGTCCAACTGTCCCCCATTCAGCTGCACTTTCGCTCATTCGGCACCCCAATGCACGTAGGAATGACCGAGTATCCACACCAGGAAAAGGGGACCAACTGAGGACAAACAAAAAAACGTTAGACAAAAGACCACAATACACAAATAACAGAGGTGCCAAACACACCGACCCTTAATGTCCCCTAAACTCAACTAAGTGAGGGAGAATGTACAACCTGACTCTGTCAGGTCCCAGCTCCTAAATCCACAGACCAGCTCAGGTCAGAGACCCCAACCGAACGCCTCTGTCGCTGCCCCAATTAGAAAGGAATGTGGGTCGAAATTGGTTGAGTCCAAACCAATTGCCTCTATACAGCGTCTGAAAATGACGGTAAATTGGACCCTGGAAAGACAGGACCCACCTGCATGGCACAGGAGCGGCCCATAAGAGGCCCTCCATATAGACCTGAATTCCCTCAAGCATGTCAGCGGACACATCAGAGCCCCAGGGACCCCTCTTAGCAGCACCTTTTTTCCTCTGCCGTCTTTGATTTCCAAATTAAGAACTCAATACAATCCCCTCGATCCACCAACTCCTTATCCAGTAAACCCCTCCTCCCATTTTCTGGCTGTGGGACACCAGTTAACCAATTCTCATAGCCCCAAAAAGTGCCAGGGAGAAAGCTAAATTAAACAAAACTGTCTCAAACCAAGAGCTGGAAATGTTTTCTAACTCCCCCCCCCCCCCAAACCGTTCCAAGAGCACAAAGACGACCGGACTTCTAGTATCCCCAGCCACGACAATAAACCTGTGAAGCCTGGGTTATGACAAAATCCTTTGTCAAATCTCACATCCTGTGAAACTTGAAACCAAATCGAGACCAGATAAAAATATTGACACCCGTGAGGCCGACCACTCGTCCCCACCTGACTTTTGCTAAGAAACACAACAAAACATCAAGTTTATCCTCCTCCGATGTTATGTCCTCCAGCCCTACAATCCAATCTACCCAGGTACCCCAAGCCACCCAAGTCCAATCTGTCAATGAAGACTGTATCAAATGATCGCCGACCCGAAGGCCGTGGTCCAAAGGTGACTGGGACACTCCTCACCGGTCGGCAACGACATTGGAACAAGGGTCCTGAACCGATCCCACTGTAGTCGAGAAAGAGAATCAGCTACTACATTCTGAACACCTAGAACATGCTCCGCCACCACCCAAGCATTTAGTGACAAACATTTTAGCACCAGAAGTCTGAGCAGACACAACCACTGGGGGCGAGGATGTCAACAGATTATTAATGGCCTGCACCACACCAAGATTTTCGTAGTCGAAGCAAACTTCCTATTTCGGAAATGCTCTCCCCAAAGATCCACCGATACGTCTATGAGAAAAAGCTCCAAAAAGGCCAGGTTCTTCACTAGCGGTGAACCACTCCAAGAAGCCGGCCAAAGGCCTGCACACCAGCTATCGCCACAAATGGTACTGAAACCGTGTGGGGCAGAAGTACACACACCCTGTATTTGACTCAAATTCCCCCACAAAACAACAGGAAAAATTAACCCTTAAACATAGAGATATCCAGTTTCAATCCAGGTATGGTTAAAATCTTAAGTTTAATTTCATATCCATATAAAAAGCATGCAGACAGTACATAACACAGCGAAAACCGCTAACGCGTTTCAGAGAAAAAAACTTATTTATAGCGTAACAAGAGAAGTACTAAACAACCCTTACATAAGAGCATCCGGTCACGTGATCACACAGGGGAAAATACATTTTAACCCCTACATTCCCTACGGATGAGCCTACAACATATACAATAGTTAAAATAACTTAGTTAAAAAATATAAGTACAACAGCTCCGAAAACATTAAAAATGGTACATAACAACGTGTCTCTTATTGAGACCATTTGGAATACGTGTACCTAGTTAATAAATCCACCAAGTTTCTCTATTTAAAAGTTTTTTGCGATGATCACCACCTCTTATTGGTATGAATACACTTTCTATTCCAGAAAAACTAAAGCCTGATACGTCCCGATCATGTTTTTCAATAAAGTGCTTTGAAGCCATAGACCAGGGGTCCTCAAACTTTTTAAACCGGGGGCCGGTTCACGGTCCCTCAGACCATTGGAGGGCCGGAATATAGTTTAAAAAAAAAAATTTTCTTTGTGGGTCGATACAATTACAGCGATACCCAAATTTTAAACATAGTTTATGTTGAAGTGCTTTTTTAAAAAAAAGGAAAGTGTTTTTATTGTGTAAAACAATATTTACGCATCGCTAACTTCTGATAGCCATAACTTTTTTATTTTTCTGTATACAGAGCTGTGTAAGGACTTTTTTTTTTGCGGGATGAACTGACGTTTTACTTGGTGTCACATTGGCATTTATATGGCTTTTTGTTCGCTTTTTATTCCATTATTATTTTTTCCGTGCTGAGGGATGAACAAAAAACTCAATTCTTTGATTTTTTTTTTTACTGAGTTCACCGTGAAGGTAAAGAACATGACAGATTTATGGGGCAAGGTTGTTACATATGTGGCAAATACCACATATGCTACTTTATTTTTGGATCTCTTTCGGGCAATGGGTGTTTGTAAACGGGAAAAGGCGATGTAGGTGTTTTTTATTTTATGTGTTTCACTTTTTTTTTTTACTTTTTCACTTTTCCCCGTAGTGGATTTGCATCGGTATATGCAGCATTGCTGGTCACTCACATGACAACATTTGTAAATTCCCAATGCTGCCCCACATTTGTTATAGATTCCACAGTTTTCCCAGGTGACAAGTTTGCTTAGCAATAATCAGGGAGGGGGGCCAGGAATAGATCACCGCCAAACTAGAGAAACTTGTCATCGGGGAAAACTGTGTGGAATCTATAACAAATGTGTCCGAACATTGGGAGCTCTACTAAGGTCTTCACCCAAACTTTCCCCAGGCCCCTGAAAAGCAAGCAAGAAACAGGGACTGGGAAAGCACATTACAATCCATAATAATTATAAAGGGGGTTTTAAAAAAGGGGGTCACCTCTGTCCGACCAGGTTGGCTCCTTGGGCTCATGGCTGTCCTGACTCGGTGGGGAAACCGGGGAGCTCCTGCCCTGGCACCCTGGGGAAGGGGCTCCTGCCCTGGCAAATCCTGGGCTGGGGGGCTCCTGCCATGGCACTCCTGGGGCTGGGGGGCTCCTGCCATGGCAAATCCTGGGGCTGGGGGGCTTTCCTGCCCTGGCACTCCTGGGCTGGGGGCTCCTGCCCTTTGGGACTCCTGGGGCTGGGGGCTCCTGCCCTGGCACTCCTGGGGCTGGGGGGGTCCTTTCCCTTTCACTCCCGGGGAGGGGGGGCTTCTGCCCTGGCACTCCTGGGCTGGAGGGCTTCTGCCCTGGCCACTCCGGGGCTGGAGGGCTTCTGCCCTGGCACTCCTGGGGCTGGAGGGCTTCCCGCCCTGGCACTCCTGGGGCTGGAGGGCTTCTGCCCTGGCACTCCTGGGCTGGAGGGCTTCTGGGCCCTGGCACTCCTGGGGCTGGAGGGCTTCTGCCCTGACACTCCTGGCTGAAGGGGTTCTGCCCTGGCACTCCTGGCTGGGGGCTCCTGCCATGGCACTCCTGGGGCTGGGGGGCTCCTGCCCTGGCACTCCTGGTGCTGGGGGGCTCCTGCCATGGCACTCCTGGGGCTGGGGGGCTTCTGCCCTGGCACTCCTGGGGCTGGGGGCTTCTGCCCTGGCACTCCTGGGGGTGGGGGGCTCCTGCCATGGCACTCCTGGGGCTGGAGGGCTTCTGCCCTGGCACCGCTGGGTGCTGGAGGGGTTCTGCCCTGGCACTCCTGGGGCTGGGGGGTTCTTCTGCCCTGGCACTTTCCCGGGGCTGGAGGGCTTCTGCCCTGGCACTCCTGGGGAGAGGGGCTCCTGCCCTGGCACTCCTGGGGAGAGGGGCTCCTGCCCTGGCACTCCTGGGGCTGGGGGCTTCTGCCCTGGCACTCCTGGAGCGGGAACGCTGAGGACTGACGTCGCATCCTGTGTCAGACCTCAGGAAGTCAGCCTCAGCGACACGAGTGCGGACTGTGTGTGGGAGGGGGAGAGGGGTAGGCGGGCGCTCTGCAAAGGACGGGAAAGGGGCCTGAGTGACGGAGGGGAGACACCCCCACCCACTCACTCATTCACAGGTACCTCACATATATTGTAAGTGTCCACCCTCCGTCACTCAGGCACTCCCTCCTCTTTAGAGTCCCCCCCCACCCCATTCCACCAAGTGGCCCCTCCTTTGCGCGCTCTCGATGGCCCTCACGCCCCCAATGGGCCCACCCCCCCGCTGCCCCACCCCCGATCCCTTTACTGAAAGCCACCTACTTGGCGGGGGGTTGGCGGCAGCGGCCGGATAAAATCCTCGGAGGGCCACATGCGGCCCGCGGGGCCTGTTTGGAGGACCCCTCCATGACATACCAACTGTCATAGTCTCAAATATCTAAAGATGTCGTCGAATTCTTCACTTCAACCCGTTGACGTCTCCCCACATATTAAAGTTTTAAATTAGAGATGGGCAATCAATTCTAACGAAGTGGAATTCTTTAGAATTTCAGGAAAAACTTCATTCGAATAAGTAAAAGTTTGGGGGGATTCCGGAATGAACGTGTTTTTAAATTGAAAAATGGCTGCGACACATACGTTACATGGGGCAAAGAAGTCTGGGGGGAAAGAAAGGCGTAGAAAAAAATGACATTCAGGGGGAATAAGCCAATCAGAGCCCCGGGGGATTCTTGACTCACCCCCCCCCACTATATAAGTCCGGGCGCGACGCTGGCAGCTCACATTTCCTCCTGTACTCTGTAGGGAAGCTGCGCGCTGAATCTCATACTAAAGAACTAATTTTTGTACAGCGTTTTTTTTGGGGGGGTTCACAGCTTGTCTCAGAGACTGCTTCTCTTACGTTTTATTTCTGATTTTTTGGGGTAGGGGAATTGAAGTCCAGTGTGGTCCAAATTTCATTTGCTATACTTTTTTAAGTATCGCTCATTTCTTGAGCACAATGAATTTAAAGGGGGTTATCTAACCCTGTTGCTGTTGTATTCTTAAAGAAACAGCTTTTTTTTACAATCCAAATCCATTTAATTTTTTGGGTTTCTCATTTCTTTGCGCATTTAGATCCGGGGGTTAATTATGTTTTTTTCAACAGTTGACTCAGTAAAAAAACGTTTTTTTTCAACCCCAAGAAAAATTTTTTGCTGAGCAAAATTTCCTACCGAAGGTTTTAATTATGGATTTTTTTTTTTGTGCCCCGTAAAAACCGCTGTTTTAAAAACACCTAAACTGTTAATTTTTGGCACACATTTCTTTTGCGAAATTTACATAAAGGGTTAACAAAGTATTTTTCAGCAGTTGTATCAGAAAAAAGAAATGTTGTTTTAAACACCAAAGAAGAAATTTTGGGTGTGCAAATTCATATCCGGGGGTTAATTACAGTTTTTCTGTTGTTTGCCCCCTAAAATACAACCGTTTTAACACCACAAAAATGGGTAATTTTTGGCACACATTTTTTTTGCGCAATTTACACCCAAGGTTAACTATTTTTTTTTTCTCGTTGTCCCCATAAAAAAATGTTGTTTTTTCAACGGGAAAAAATAAATTTTTGGGTGGCATAATTTTATCCGAAGGTTTAAAATTAAACCTGTTTTTCTTTTATGTTTATAAAATAACAGTATTTTTAAACAACAATACATTTTTCCTGGCCAATTTTTTGGGGGTGCAATTTAAAATTCAAGGGTTTCCCAAGCTTGTTAGTGGGGTTTATTTGGAGACAAATACAGGTTTGTACATATACGATATCTTCATTAAACAGATCTTACATTTTTGAACAAACAGAATTCGAAGAGAGGGGGCAGGCTCTTTACTGCGGTGGCTGGGGCAAACATTCCTGGAGCAGGCCCCGGTCGCGCACAGTAAGGGACATCGCACAGGGGGCACTCGTGAGCCAAAGCCGGGGTTCATTAGTGGCCTTGTGTTGACCAGCATCCCAAGGTTTCTTGATTGGGGTTTACTAGGTCATCCACTTCCCCCAGATGACATTTTACAACCCAGAAGAGTCTGGAACGCAGACCAAACCCTTTTTGGCATGGCGGAAACGGGTCAGCGGGCCCCCACCTGTCCCAACCCGCCACTTCCCATCCTTCCCTCAGCCCAAGATTACATTTGGTCTGGGCTCACCACCCCCTATACAGCGAGGATGAACAATTTGAGGGGGCATCAGCAGCACTTGGAGTAAGAAAGGGGCCAATATCCCCTCTTCTTGCAGTAGGTGGCAAAGTACGGTGAGGGGGGGGAATGGAAGGCTGTTGTAGGGCACCTCTGCATACCAAGCCCTGGAGGAGGAAAAGCAGTAAGTGTTGGACCGACTGTAGAACAAGAAAGGCCTTAACGATTTTTTGATGATCCCCGGGGGACAGGATACCCCCTGTGTAACTTTGATGTCAGCCAGTGGCAGCTCAGCGTGACACCTGAGGGTTTGCTGAGGCCATTTGAGGAGGGCCCCCTTATTTGTCAGTTGCCAGGGGAAAGGGGATGAAAAAATCACTCCACTGCTCATGTACTGGAACAGATGCTGAAAATTCTGTCTGGGCAGGGGACTGGAGACGTGGCGACTACATCTCGCGGCCACATGAGTCCAGTGGGGACTGAACTGGAAGAGGAGGAGGAGGAGGACATTGGAGCAGAAGCATTGTCTACTCAGCATTTTCTACCCAGGTGACGAGAGGAGGAGCAGGAGCAGCTGGAAGAGGGAGATGGAGATGAGGAAGACGAGGCAGATGACCCGCAAGCACCATGGCAGTATACAGTGGAGATGGAGGCAGGGAGTCCCTCGGAGTCACTGGTGCAGATGGCCCGCAGCATGCTGATTTGCCTGGCTAGTGACAGCTGAATAGTCACCATCCGGCAGAGGTATGACTTCTGGCTTTCCATACTATTGGACCCTCGCTACCGGTCCAAAATGGGAGCCTTTTTCCTAGCTGCTGAGAGGGAGGACAAACTCAAATACTATAGTGAAATCCTCCGTAGTCAGTTGGCTGCTGCCTATGTGCGGCATCGTCCCTCCTCTGACAGGTCTGACCGGGGGGTTCGTCAGCACTCACGTACTACTACCGCGGCTGTTGTGGAAAGGTGGGGGGTCGGAGCAGTACCAGCTCCATCAGCAGCAACCTAAGTCTGGAGTCACTGATGAGCAGCTTCCTTCACCCTCCTAGTGAGGAGGGCACTCGTCAGCAGCAGCAGGACCTGGAGCAGACCCTGAACCAAAAGGTGGTGGCCTACTTGGACAGCACTCTGCCACCCCAGTTAGAAGATCCGCTGGACTACTGAGCAGCCAAACTAGATGTGTGGCCGCAACTTGCTGAGTTTACAGTGGAGAAGCTGTCCTGCCCGGCCAGTAGTGTGGCATCAGAGCGGGTGTACAGTGCGGCAGGGGCCATCGTTACCCCAAGGAGAACCCGCTTGTCCACGGGAAATGTGGAACAACTGACCTTTGTCAAGATGAATCAGGCGTGGATTGGCCAGGATTTCCACACACCAATGACTTAGGCGTCTGATTACATCAGTCATGACGCCTCACCAAAACTTTGAGAAATGAGTTTGGGTTCAAACTACCTAAATCAGCCACTATTCTGATGCCACCACCCGCCTGATGCCACACATCTGCTGACAGTCTCTCCATCTGCCTACCACCATCTTTACCAGGGACTGGTATTGCCACCCACCTCCACACTCTGTCATTGTGCCACTCTATGACCTCATGCTGTTGCTGCCGTTGTTGCTGCTGCGGTCATCTCCACACCCTGTCATTGTGCCACTCTCTGACCTCATGCTGTTGCTCCTGCCGTCACCTCCACTCTCTGTTATTGTGCCACTCTGTGGCCTATTCCTGTTTTTGCCACTTCCAGAATGTCATTGTGCCACTGTCTGACCTCATGCTGCTGCTGTGGCAGCTGCCGTGAGCTACACACTCTGTCATTGTGCCACTCTGTGGCCTACTCCTTGTAACGGTCTGGAGGTGGATCCACTGGACCACCGCAGGCGATGGTGTAAGCCCACACCAGGGAGCGGAATCTAAGTAGGTCCCGGTATTCACCAGAGCCCGCCGCAAAGCGGGATGGACTTGCTGCGGCGGAAGTCTACCAGGTCACTTACACTGGCGGGGCTTGCCTGCGGTGGCGGCCAAGGGTAGGTGAGGTATGGAAACTGCAGGCAGGCTAGTAGTCGGGAACAGGCAGGAGGTCAGGGCAGGCGGCTGTGGCTCGTGAACGTAGACAGGCAGAAGGTCAGGGCTGGCAGGAAGGTTCGTGGTCGGTAAACGTAGGCTCAAGGTTCGGTACACGGAAAGGCAAGACTAGGCAATACTTGGAACGCTTTCTCCAACTGTATATACACCAAGGATCCGGCAAAGGCTGCCAGGAAGAGGCCGGACATAAATAGGAGCAGTGCCCGGCAATGACCTATTACCGGCGCACTGCCCCTTTAAATTTCAATCTGCCGGCGCACACGCGCCCTAGGGGCGGAGCCACGTGCTGCGAGAAGGAGACAGGCTGAGCAGGAGCGTGGCCGGGTAAGTGAACGCCGGCGGGTACGGGGGGGTGAGCGGACCCCGATCCCGACGTGCGGGACGGGGCTCCTCTAGGTGTCGGAGCATGGATGCGCCTACGACCCGGGACAAGGGTCGCAGGGGCATCCGTGACACCCCTGTTTTTGCCACCTTCAGAATGTCATTGGCCCACTGTCTGACCTCATGCTGCTGCTGTCGTGATCTACACACTCTGTTATTGTGCCACTCTGTGGCCTACTCCTGTTTTTGCCACCTCCAGAATGTCATTGTGCCACTGTCTGAACTCATGCTGCTGCTGTGGCTGCTGCCGTGACCTACACACTCTGTCATTGTGCCACTGTCTGACCTCATGCTGCTGCTGTGGCTGCTGCCGTGACCTACACACTGTGTTATTGTGCCACTCTGTGGCCTACTCCTGTTTTTGCCACCTCCAGAATGTCATTGTGCCACTCTCTGACCTCATGCTGCTGTGGCTGCTGCTGTCACCTCCACACTCTGTCACTGTGCCACTCTGTGGCCTACTGTTGTTGCCACCTGAGCCATCAGCTTTTTTTTTCCAGCTGGCGCTGTCATGACTTTATCAGGCTACATTCCCGCTTCAGTTTTTTGGTCAGTTTTGCCCTCTTAAGTGCCCAGGGAATTTTATAGTGAAGCGATTCTAAGAGCGGCGGCAGTCATATATGTGTCATACTAATACACAACATTGTATGAAGACCAAACCAAGCTCCCTCTGCATATTTAAGCATGGCACAATGTTCTACAGCACCCTACAGGCTCTGTGCAGCCTGGAAATAGCTGTTTTTTAACATGATTCGTCCCGAAGTAATTCGGACCGAAACAAATTTTGACGGAAAATTTGCGAAGTCGGCAAACCGAATTTTTGAGAAATTCGCCCATCTCTAATTACAATGTGTACAGGTGATTAGATATACTGTGAACTTGGTATTACAGTTTATATATGATACAATATCAAAAGTTTTGCCAGTTGCCATAGAAGTAAAGGTTTTTGTAATCTTCATATGTTTGCATGCAATGCAAGTTATATGGCCACATTTATAAGAGCCTTTGTGTGAGAGCCAGCACGGAACTCTCGTACATTCAGATAGGTATAGACTCGGGGAAACTAAAGCACCTAGATTAGTACCTCTTTTGGAAACAAATATTTTCTGATTCTTTTCCAGTAGATCTCTGATATTACTTTGTGATGACAATATGGGTAAATTTTATTAGACAAACTTTCCGATTTTTTCGAACTTATTAAAAGTTTGTCCCAAGAAAGAGGCGCAACTTTTTTTCTGGCTCTATCTACACTCCAATGTGGATAACCTCCTTGGACGAGTCTCTCACATGTTTCCTTCTCAATAATGGGATATCTATCTTCAATGGAGCAGTGTCTCTTCATTCTTATAAGTTCCCCAATTGGAAGATTTTTTATCACATGCGGAGGGTGACACGACTTAGCCTGGAGGATGGAATTTCTGGCAGTGGGTTTATGGTATGGTAACACATCAATTCTACCTTGTAAATTACCATACAAAGTCACATCCAGAAAATTGACTCGATTAGAGTGCCATTCCGAAGTGAACTGTAGGTTCATATCATTAGCATTGATATAATGATCAAATCTGGCTGCCTCTAATTCCCCCCCCCCCACACCAGGAGCAGGTCATCAATATAACGACCATAGCACCTGATGGGGGGGGGCAGGTTTTCCCCTGAAAAAAAAAAGAAATCTCTCCTCCCCAGCCGACATAAAAATGTTTGTGAGGGAAGGAGAGAACTTGGCTCCCATTGATGAGCCCCGACACTGAAGTAATTGTGATTTAATAAGAAATCCACTGCCATGATGACAAACTCATTCAATTCTCGGGAAATGGGGGCTGTCGACTTAAAAAGTTTTTAATTTTTGATCGGGTTTCAAATTAAAAATCAGTTGAAGGTAAAAAAACCAGGATTTATTCAATGCAAGCATTGGAGACACACACAGCAATAACATTGTATTACGGGATGTCTTCCCCCCAAATTCCCAAAATTTTCTTTTTTATAACGTTCCTCCCCCGCAAAAATACATGTCCAATCACCCTTTACTTAAAAAAACTAGCTAATTTCCTATATTTGGTTTTAAAGTTTACTTTTAAATATGGACCCACCTTTATGATCTATTAAAACCCAATAAACCTTGTTGATTAAATAGAGCTTTATCTCCGGGGCCATATGTTAAAATTTTGGGAGGGGGGGGGGCCCCATATATAAACAATTTCCAAATCACCAGTGTTCCCTTGCAGAGAAAAAAAAAATTTTGATAAAACAAAAAAAGAGTATACATAAAAATAAAAAAACAAAATTAAAAATATTACCCCAAAATTTCCCCCCCTTTTGAGAAAATATGTGGATCAGATCTGTCTTTAGGTTTTTCTGGTAATTTCAGGTAGCAACCTGCACTGCCAACCCCCTTTACATGTTCTTTTTTCCCTCCCCTTCCCCATGCTGGATTTCCTCAGAAAAAAGACATCTACAATTTTAAGCTCTCAAAACATTTGAGACGCTTATCCCAAAGAGAAGATTTATTTCTCACAATCCAACAAGATAAACTACCTTCTTTTTTTGTTTCCAAATATATGAAATTTAATACACACACTTTTATTATGAGCAGTACACCTTGTATAACCATCTGAAAAAACCCCCAAAACACCACTAGGCCCCCAAAATTTTAAAATTAAAAATGACAACATATCATCCCAAAATGTCCTTCTTCCTTTTTTTTGCTTTCTCAACCATTCATCGTTGAAAAAAAAAACAAATTTTTAAATTCCCCTTTTTTAATTTGAAATTTTCTACGGGATCAGATAAAAATCAATAACTTATACCCAGAAAACTAAATGAATTTCCCATTTTGGGGGGTTTGCTACGCTCCCCTTTTTATACAATGTAGCCGGGGAATCTTTTTTAATTCACATCCGGGGGGGACTAAGAAAAAATGGGGGGCCCGGCATTTTCCTTTTAACCCAAAAAAAATCCACTTAATGCAGCATATATCATGTCTTCTATAGATATTCAGATGTGGAACCCATGAACAGGTTACATCATGTAAAAAGGGACAATTCAAAATTTACACACATCTCCTTTTACTAACCCAAAACCTCTAACGGAATTTTAAAACCTCATTCAATTTATCACATTTTTTGGGGGACCGATTACAAAAAGCCCATTTCTGAATGCGAAACACTCACCACAAAATTTACAGGAAATTTTCTCTCTTCCCATTTTAACCATGATATTATTACAAACAATTAGCCTTACACCAACATAAATCCCTACATTATCACAAAATGGGGGCCTTTTCTTTTGCACTTTTTTAAATCAAAGGTCTATTTTCTTAACTTTCCTATTGGTACGGTACCTTAAATTCCCACCCTCCTTATTAACACTTTCATTCTGCCCCTCACTGTTTGTTTTGAGGTAAAATAAAAAAACATTGAATGTGCCATTATAGGTAAGAGTACTTCGTGATTTTCCATCTTATCCAGATTTAAAACAAAGCGTTTTTCTAGGGGTAGCAAACATAGAAACATTTCCTCCCGGGTTACAGAATTACAGAAAAGGCAAACCCCTAGCATTGTGGGGGGGGGCAATTTTCAACAATAACATGATATTAATGATTTTCGGGGAATTATTCAGCATCTTTATTTTCAAATCACGGGAAGGAGTGATTCTTCTACGGCTGGTGTGACTCATTTGTTCTTTCCTCTAGTTTCATCAAAGCCATTGTTACAGAATTTTAAAAGGGGGACGTCGTAATGAAGCTCAAGTCCCTTTCAGTGTTTTTTTAAGGACCACCCAATCCCCCAGCCCAACGTTTGTCCCTACCGGGGTCACGTCAACGGGAAATAAATCAAAAACTTGTTTAGTACTGCCAAGGTGTTTCTGCGGGGTCCTACAATCCTGTCTACTTTTATGCTAAGTAAAACCCTTTGGGGGAAATATGGCCTTTTTTGGGGGGGGTACCAAAACCAAAGATTCATAGGGGACAGTTTAATTTTCCTAACTTACAACAAACTGAAAAAAAAAAATTTAACGGCAAACCCCCTGACCTGGCTTCCGTGTTTTTTTTCATTTAACGTTCTTTTTTTTTCTTTCCTCAAAGAGGGTAGAGAAAGGGAAAGGGGCCCATTCAACCCTAAGGCACCCGTCTCTTCTTTCAGACTTTTTGTGAAGTTGTTCCTCTATCACTCTCTATTGCTTCGGTACCCCAAACAACATTTAAATCAATTTTGGGCACTTTTCTTTGTTTTTTGTTTTGGGAAAAGCTTCAGGCCACCCGGAAAAATCTGCCAACAAGGGAAAATTTTGCACCCCTTTGGGAAGGACAAAAGCGGTCGAGGCAAGTGTTTTCGGGGGGCCTTTTCCAAAAAACCCCATTCTTGTTTTACACATGATACGGGCTTATAGTATCTGCTGCGGCCGACTGAACCAAGAGAAAACCAATACTTGTTTATACAAACATAACATAGGGGGTCTTTCCCGGTGGGTCAGCCCATGGGCTGTTGGGCCATTTTGGGAAAAGGCCCAGGGGAGGCAGAGTTATTGCCCCTATCCACGGGCCACCCATTTAATGAGTCACTGTTTCTCCCCCACTCCCTCTTTTTTTGACCTTCGGGCTTGAGATGAAGGGTCCTAAGGACATAGGGTAACAGAGTCTAGGAGACAGGGCCCTGTACATCCAAGACCCCTTAACCCTAGGTTTTGTCGCAGTCAGTTTTCCGCTTTTGTCTGCTTTTATTTCCCCTTCTTGGGGGCGCAGATTTTGCATTTGTCCGATCTTAATTTTCCAAAGCCTGTAGGCAATAACGGGTTTTCTTTTAGGTCTTGCACTTTTCATTTTGTGGGTTTCTATTTGATGTTAAAAATGCCCAGTTCCCATAGGGGGACCAAAATCATGGGCTATTCCAAAATGTATCCTGATCTTGATAGTTTTAGCTTACCCCCGGGCCGCTGTCCATCCACTGTGAGTGCTCTAAACTCCCCCCCCTGGCAAAAAAAGGTGGAAGTGGTTCAACTTTTTTTACCTTATTTTTCGTACCACCGTATACCCAAATTATACCTCTGTATTCCCAGACCTGGTCCCTTCAATAAAAAACCAAGGTTAAAATTTGGTTTTGGAAGACCTTCACAGGGTAAATCCTATTGTTTTTTATCCCATTAGGAGCAACAACATATTCTTCCCATCTTTACCATTACTTTACTTTTCCCCTTTTGGGTTTCTAAGTTCAAAAGGGGGTAACAGAGTGGTAAGTTCAAGGTTCTCACCAAGTCAGTAAAACACTTGGGACAATAAACCTCTGCAGGATAAACAGGCCCTAGAGATATGTCATGTTGTATCGAAATATCAGTACATCTACGGGTATGTATTTTACAGGGTAATCCAATACAACCCCTGAGACTTTGTGAGAAACTTGTACTACAGGACTACTCGTACACATAAGGGGGAAAAAATTCGCCACTGGATTTAATTAGATGAGTTATAGCTATGGTCTCTGTTGTACCAGTACTGTGTAAGGGCTGCCCTGGATGACCACCACTCAGCCAGTAAGCGAAACAGCTTGTCAAGTCCCGGTGTTTCCCAGGGCAGGTGCAGAGGAAAAATTTAAAAACTTCAGAGTTTGGAATTTGTTAAGTGCCTCTCATCAGTCAAATGGATCTGTAGCCAAAAAATTATAAAGAAGCGTTAAACAATCAATGTATATTAAAAAAATTTTTCAAAATTATATAAAACCCAGGAATATCCAAATTTTCCCCCGAAGTCAGGTCCTTAAGATCAGTATTCGGGCTCGGTCATTGCCTGGCACCACTGACAAGCGGGGTCCCCAGAAGGTAAACCTTTTCTACAAAAACTGTAACTTTCCATGAACTCAGGGCCCCCTTTAGCTAAAAGAAACAAAAACAAACAAAAAGATAGTGCAGCCCTAAAAGTTTTTTGGTGTCACGGGCCCTTTGTCATCCTTGTTAAACTTCCGAAGCAGGGGATACCACTGTTACAAAACGGGGCAAAAGCTTAATCTTTGTTATTTAAGAAAAATAACAATTTTGTTAAATGTTAAGGTACGAATACATTCTACAACAAAAATACTTAAGGGAAAAGAAGACAACTGAATCTTTCTTACAGTTACTTTAGCCCCCAAAAAAAATGACAATTCCAAATGGAGCCCGTTTTGGAAGATCCCTCAACTATTGGCTCTTTCCTTGGGCCCCCCCCGAGTCTGGGAGCCTTACCCTTATTTTACCACATTTAAAAAAATCACCAGCGAACATCATGAGGACTACATGGGTTTACAAAACAAGACAGACAAACAAAGAGTTAGCCAACACAAAAAACCAACCCAAAAATTAACATAAAACTAACAAAAAAAACAAAGGATCTTTCATACATTTCCACAATACAACACAAAAACTTTAGACTAAACAAAAAAGAAAAAAGAAAAATAAAACAAAAAAAAAAAAACAATCCCCAAAAAACAAAACAATAAATGCAATATCAAAAAACCCTAACTTTTTGAGTCTTTTAATTCAAATCAATATTAAAAAAAATTTGTAAAATTCATCTCTTCATTTCCCACAAGAGAACAAAGGTTTTTTAAAAATTTTTAATTTGCCCTCTCCACCAAAAGAAAATTTGGGAAAAAAAAAACAGAAAATAACATTCCTGGTAATATAAAAATATTAAAACATAGAAATATTTTTTAAAATTTTTACAACTTTTTTTGCACAATCCCCAATTTTTTTTTCTTTTTATTAAGAGCCTTTAATTTTCCACGGGACTTATTTCTAATTAAACCAAATTAAGACTAACCTTTTTAACTATACACCAGATATAAATTATATTTATATTTAAACAAAAGCAACAGAAATAAAAATTCTTGTATATACCAAAATCATCTGCAGAACTTTACCTGTAAAGACAAAAAAAAATTTAATTTAAAAACAAACAACTAAAAAAACATCAATTTCAACACAGATAAGTGCAGTAATCAACGAAAAACACACAAGTCCTCGCTCTGGAGCTGGACCCTTCCCCCCCCCCCTCCCCTTCTGAAATCAAGCTGCCCGTGGCACTATGGTAGGAAAATGGGGGGAAATAACCTTTTTTTCCTTTTTTTTCCAACTAACACGAATTCTCAATTTACATGGCCCTCAATCTTCATTAAACCCCCTTATATACGGTACAACAAAAAAAACCCCACACTTTTTTAAAAAAAACTTTTCCCCTCATTTTTCTACCTTTTAAATGTCCAAATTTCACCATTACAATTTTTCAAATGTTTCTAACTTCCTGTTTTCTTTTAATTTCTATTTCATTTAGAGAGAAATTTTTCACGCCAACGAGTACCCTTAAATCGTTCCAACTTCTACAGTGCTCACACCCCCAATTTTTACATAAAACCTCGATGGGTTAGTTCAAAAACTAAACCACCATTCAAGTTCCTAAACTAATTTCAAATTTTTTATATTGTTTTCCTTGAAATGGGCCCAATTTTAAAAAACTAATCCACCATTCACGTCTCTAACTATTAAACAAACGGGTTTTCCTACCAAGGAAAAAAAATTTAATAATCTTGTCTGTCTGGTTAACCAACGGACTGAAATAATTTCTCTAAAAAGTTTATATTTTTCCCCAAAACCACTTATGCTGTTTATAACGAGCAGGGCACACCGCGAAACCATTTTCAATACCTTCAGCTCTATTCTTTTATTCTGGGGGGATTCACTCCCCCCCCCAGGGAAATTTTTTTTGTTCTAAAAGCCACTAAGGGCACTGCAAGCATGAACCTTTCACCTTTTTACATAAATAAACCACACATCCGCCCCTTCATCCACACAAAAATACCAAAAACACAATACATGAATATAAACCACGATCAAAAACTTCTCATTTTTTTTAATCAAAAATTCTTGGGTCAGATAATTATAGTGGGTTAAGACCCCGGGAAAAGGGGAACAATACTGAAGAGATAGAAATTTAAAAATATCAAAAAGATTATTTACTTACCTTTTTGATTTTTATGTCAGCTGCGTTTTCCCCAAGCATTTTTAACCCCTTCTTTGTCCGGATAAACCCAAATCGTTTCTGCCCCTGTTGGCGCCATTTTGTCGTGCTTAATAAAGCTTTTTTAGATGTTTTATCCGTTTTCAAAATTTAAAAACAGTTGAAGGTAAAAAATATCCGGATTTATTCAATGCAAGCATTAGAGACACACAACAGCTATAAAATTGCAAACAGGGTGCACCCCAAATCCCCCGATTTCCTAACTTTTTAAAATGTTCCTCCTTCTGCAAGAATCGTCCAATCTCTTTACTTAAAAAAAAAATATTTAAATTCCTATACTTGGTTTTAAAGTTTACATTTAAATTTTTGGGGCCCACTTTTTAAATGGCATTTTAAACAAAGAAAAACCCGTTTATTCAATAGAGCTAACCTCCAGGCCATAGTTTCCAATTATTGGGGGGAAGGGGGGGCCCCAAATAAAACCCAAAATTTCCAATCCCAGTGTTTTTTGCAAAAAAAAAAGAAAACTTTTATGAAAAGCATACAAAGAGTATACATAAAATCATATAAAAACAAAATTATAAATATTACCCTCACAGGGCTAAAACCCATAAAATGAGATTCCAGATAGTGAATAGCCAAATCATGTGGTATTGAGGGGTATAACCCTACTATGTCACAAGTCAACCAGGAACAAGTATTGTCCCAGGGTACTCGTGACATAATTACAACCAAGCTTTTTGAATCCTTGATAAAGCCCGGAAGGCTCACCACTAAAGGTTGTAAAATGGTTTCGATCCAGGCTCCAAGGGATTCCTCCAATGATCCAATACCCGCCACTATTGGTCGCATCGGTGGAGGGAAACAAGTTTTATGAGTTTTGGGAAAAGAATGAAAAATGGGACATATTGGATGTTCAACATATAACTTTTCTGCCAACGAGGTCGTAATGGCTCCCATAGAAACTCCTTCATCTAATAAATTTCTTAATTTAAATTTAAACAGATTAGTAGGATCTGAAGAAAGCAGACGGTAGGTATCTAGATCTTGCAATATAGATATATTTAATTTACGGTACAATCCTGCATCTAATACCACCACGGCTCCTCCCTTGTCAGCAGGGCGGACCAACAAGTCTGCATTCTTCTGTAATTCTACCAAAGCTGTTTGTTCTTGTTTAGATAAATTAGATTTATACAGATGACTTTTAACTTTCTCTTGAAGTGGCAATAATTCCCTCTCTACATTCTCCTGAAACAGATTTAAACCTGCAGGACGGGTCTGTATGGGGTAAAAATCACTGCCTCTTTTTGTGTATCCTGGACATGGAAGACAAGTAGTATGTGGATTTTCACTTTGTAAATTCCACAATTTAACAATGTTACAAGTATCTTCAAAAGAAAAATAAGTATTATGATCCACACCCATCTCTAGCCTATTGTACATATCAACAGTTACAGATTCTACATTTTCTGGTCCCATACCCACAAAATGATTTTGTAAGGTGAGACTCCGTGCGAATTTATTAACGTCCAAAATGGTAGAAAACAAATCAAAATTTTTTGTGAGTACAAAACCTAATCCCTTAGATAAAACGGAGATTTGTGCCTCTGTCAAAATGTAACTAGATAGATTATTTACTGGAGAGTCCAAAGTCTGCGTTTGCGTGTCTTTTTTTGCCGTTGATTTTGCCTGCTTTCTGCCGGCTCTTCTATTGCGTTTTTTTAAGAAGAACCTAAATGCTGTTTGGTTTTTCTATTTGCAGTCCATTTTTCCGATGTATCTGAGACTGACGTATCCGATAAGTCCTCTGACATTGAAGTTGCAGATGACTCTGCCAAAGTATCCAATCCTGGAAATGTTACCGTATTTTTTTTATTTCCAAAATATTGCTTTGAGTAATGTTGATTTTTTTAAGATGGAATGAGGGGTGGAAACACTTTGATGCCATGAATAAACTTTATCATTGTCGTAGTCCAGCATGTCTCTTTCAAACTTTCGTTTTTTGTATATAACAATGGAATCTTCCAATTTCTGTATATTTTTTAACATTTTGTTTTGTAGATCACTACATTTTTGATCAGTCTCATATGGACGCAAGTTTTCTTTGAGTTCAGCTATTTGCTGGTTAATGTCATCTCTCATAATGTTTTCATGTTTAATTAACAATTCCATCAATTTAATTGCGCAAGTGCTCAAGATCGAGTTCCATTCCTCCATAAATTCTTTAGGAAAAATACTGGTTGGAATTTTTTTGATCCGCAAGCCACACGGTATCATCTTTTTATCCACATAGTTTTGCAACGTATTCTGATCCCTCCAAAGCTTCAGTTCTTTCACAGTTAAACGCTTTAATTTAGTCATGGAGGTTAGTAAGTCATGCTCTACTGTCTTACTACCGACAGAATCACATCTTGCAAGTCTAGCCGAGACCATTGAGAATGCAGACTTGTTGGTCCGCCCTGCTGACAAGGGAGGAGCCATGGTGGTATAAGATGCAGGATTGTACCATAAATTAAATCTATCTATAATGCAAGATCTAGATACCTACCGTCTGCTTTCTTCTTTCCTACTAATCTGTTTAAATTTAAATTAAGAAAATTTATTAATGAAGGAGTTTCTATGGGACCCAAAATACGACCCGTTGGCATAAAAGATTTTGTTGAACATCCAATATGTCCCATTTTATTTTTTTTCCCAAAACTCATAAAACTTGTTTCCCTCCACCGATGCGACCAATAGTGGCGGGTATTGGATCATTGGGGGAATCCCTTGGAGCCTGGATCGACACCATTTTACAATCTTTATTGGTGAGCCTTCCGGGGTTTATTCAAAAAGCTTGGTTGTAATTATGTCGCGAGTATCCTGGGACAATACTTGTTCCTGGTTGACTTGTGACATAGTAGGGTTATACCCCTCAATACCACATGATTTGGTTATAACTATCTGGAATCTTATTTAATGGGTTTTAGCCCCTATTCCAGAGAATTGAATGAGTTTGTCATCATGGCAGTGGATTTCTTATTAAAACACAATTACTTCAGTTTTGATCAGAAGTTTTATTTACAGTGTCGGGGCTCATCAATGGGAGCCAAGTTCTCTCCTTCCCTCACAAACATTTTTATGTCGGCTGGGGAGGAGAGATTTCTTTTTTCTTCAGACAACCCGTGCCTCCCCCACATCAGGTGCTATGGTCGTTATATTGATGACCTGCTCCTGGTGTGGGGGGCACGGAATTAGAGGCAGCCAGATTTGAGGCTCCCCACCACAATGCCCAGTGATCGGATCGGCGCAGCATAGCTGCCCTTATGCTGATCGCCGCACCGATCGGTGCGCAGCACCGATCGGCGTTAATTCTGACGCCGCGGCCATCTTTGCCGCGGCGCCTGATGGGTAAAACAGCGCCAGCGGGCGGAGCCACCCGCCGGCGCTGTTACTGCCGAGTGTTAGCGGCGATTTGCCGCTAACACCCGGCGGCTGTGCGGGCGGGTCGCGGAGCGATCCCCCTCCAAAGCCCCTTCGCGCCCCTGGGACGTACTGATACGCCCAAGGTCGTTAAGGGGTTAAAGCACTTTATTGAAAAACATGATCAGGACGTATCAGGCTTTAGTTGTTCTGGAATAGAAAGAGTATTCATACCAATAAGAGGTGGTGATCATCGCAAACAACTTTTAAATAGAGAAACTTGGTGGATTTATCAACTAAATGGTCTCAATAAGAGACACGATGTTATGTACCATTATTAATGTTTTCGCAGCTGTTGAACTTATATTTTTTAACTAAGTTATTTTAACTATTGTATATGTTGTAGGCTCATCCGTAGGGAATGTAGGAGTTAAAATTTCTTTTCCCCTGTGTGATCACGTGACCGGATGCTCCTATATAAGTGTTGTTTAGTACTTCTCTTGTTACGCTATGAATAAGGAGTTTTTTCGCTGTGTTATGTATTGTCTGCACGCTTTTTATATGGATATGAAATAAAATTTAAGATTTTAACTGTACCTGGATTGAAGCTGGATATCTCTATGTTTTTGGATTCATCATGGGACTGCTTCTGTCCCATCCGCGCTACTTCCAGGGTGTGGAACACTTCTGCGGGGAGCTGTATCGTATATTTTATTTCTAATAGAAAAATTAACCCTTGGTATAAAATACCCTACAGAATGAATGAGATGGATGTCAGGCATGTATGGGGTAGAAATACACACACCCTGTGTTTGACTCAAATTCCCCCACAAACAATAGGATAAATTAAAACCCCCCGTAATAAAATGAAAAGCCCTACAGAGTGAACCAGATTAATTCAAGGTTTTGTATAGGGCGAAATAACACAACCTGGATTTTATGGAGAATACCCCACAAATTGAAACAAACAAAATAAAAAACGCTGGTTCTGGAACAGGTGTGTATTTGACACACACTTGTGAGTGTCTTTCACCCCAGTAGCTAAAAAAACGGATTTGTTTTGCACAGAGTGCAATAAAGTGCTGCAGCAGCCAGATGCTTATTGACAGGAGACACACTGACAAGTGTCAGAATTTAATATGACTGCTGTATTTATATGGCTGTGATGTCACAGAAGTCCGCTGGCTGCTGATTGGCTTCATGTCTGCACATGTCATTGAGGGCGTTCCTTTCTTTCTGCCATAGTTCTCTGTCCCATGTCACGCCATGTGCTCGCGGCCATTTTAGAAAAAAAGACAATTCGTTCCCGTGAATCACCATAAACTTCGGCTTCACGCAGAATCAAATTTTTCCTGAAATTCTAAACGAATTCCACTTCGTTAGAATCAATTCGCCCATCTCTAGTCAATATTTATAAAGGCCCTGGCTCCTCATAAATAACAATTTCAAAATTTTGAAACAATAAAAAAAAAAAGATCCACATTGCTACAGTATATGGCCTAATAAAATTTTTATATCAAAGGGGAGAGGGCCTACAAAGTAGGCAGACTGTAAGGTAGAAGGATCACAGTCATAGGTCCTGCATAGTATTACAGCCATTTAGAAGAGGCCAGAAAGTAAAGGAGCCACCATCTTTTAGCTCATAGTATAACAGGGTTACAGAGTCGAGAGTCAAGGGGCCACAGTGCTAAGCTCTGTAGAGAAACAGTGCCACCTGGTATAGAACTGGCAAAGTTCCCAGCAGACAGATGC
The DNA here is from genome assembly GCA_025379985.1 of Phyllomedusa bahiana. Taxonomy (NCBI): domain Eukaryota; kingdom Metazoa; phylum Chordata; class Amphibia; order Anura; family Hylidae; genus Phyllomedusa; species Phyllomedusa bahiana. The sequence continues at coordinate 24,151 of JAODAL010003442.1, forward strand.
AGGAAAGGCAGGCAAAAAACTCAAGATCCACTTGCCGGAAAATTACAACAGTACAATGGTACCATTTGAGTCATGTAGTAGCCTGAGAAGATATCTCACGTCAGTATGATAAGGATGGCTGGATGACCTGGGCCCCAGTTGACTGGAGTTTCACCAAAAGCTGCATAGGTCTCCTCCTCTTCTATGTTAGGACATAGTTGTGGAGAGTACACTATGATTTAATGACCAGGCCAGATTTGACCTCATCCAACTGAAGGGCACTGGTGAAAATTTTCCACTTACCACTCATGATTCCAAAGGTGATATAAAGTGACACAAAGAAGACAGAAAAACTGCGTGCCTGATCTGGGGATAGGACACACTCAGCTTTTTCCAATGCTGGATAGGCTATCCAACACCTGGAAGAGCTGGGTGACATCACCCACAGCAGGCACCCAGAAAAACTGGGTGCCTGCTGTGGGGGAAGGGACACTACTCAGCTTTCCTGGATGCTTGAGAGCTTATTCTGCATCCACGATAGGCTGGGGACATCCCATGGAATCTTGGACTGTCCTGCAGCATCTGGGACGGTTGGGAAGTATGTGTTCGTTCTCCATTCCCCCTTCTCTGAGAGTATTCTTCCTGGTGGAATGGGTCACCCTTTTCTTGAACCATAGCTGGATTGTGGCCAAGTGACCTTTTGCTGGGAAACTGGAACTGGTGAACTATAAGGTTATGTCTACACTGCAGTGGACAAAAAAACGACCTGAAAACCAAATCCTAAAAGCGTTCATAAAACTGAGATTTTTGTCCACTGTCTATCAAAAGCAGCTGAAAAAACAGCCATTTTTTGCAGCGAGTTTGCGTTTTTTGGCACGTTTCTTTATACGCGTTTTTTGCTTGTCTTCAAGGCTGGTTTTTAATGTATGCATAAATTGAGTGTAACGCAGGAGTGGATTCGCTGGGCCAACACAAGCGATGATAGCTAAGCCACATCAGGGAACGGAGTCTAAGTAGCCCCCGGTTTTCACCAGAGCCCGCCGCAAAGCGGAATGGACTTGCTGCGGCGTGAGGCTACCAGGTCGTTACCCCTGCGTGATGGCTTGCGATGGCGGCCGGGGTACAGCGTGGTACAAAGACGTAATCCAGAGACGTAGTCAGGGACAGGCAGAAGGTCAGGGCAGGCGGCAGAGGTTCGTGGTCAGAGACAGGCAGACGGTCAGGGCAGGCGGCAAACGTCAGGAAACGTAAGCAGGCAGACTGGTACACGGGCGATCAAGACGGAACTCCAATACACTCTAACTCATGGAAAACACACCAACAGACTAGCAGGAACTACTCGGGGCGGATACCTTAAATAGAACCAGCGCCTGACAAAGGACCAATTATCGGGATGCTGGCCCTTTAAATTTAGAGAAGCCGGCGCGCGCGCGCCTTAAGCAGCGGCCACGTGCGCGGTGGCCAGGACAGGCAGGAGCGGCGTTCATAGAAGCGCGGACGGGTAAGGGAAGCGGCGCCGGGGCCGGGACAGCAGAGGGATGGTCGCGGGCAGCCGCAGCAGCCGCGCCGGACCCCCTGCGAGCAGGGTGAACGTTGCGGGGGGCAGCGGAGCCCGCGACCCCCGTGACAGTACCCCCCTCCCCTTAGGGCTCCCCCTCTTTTTTTGAAACCTAGAGAGGAGGTCAAGAGACAGGTTGGCCTCTGGGTCCCACGACCGCTCCTCCGGCCCGAACCCCTTCCAGTCAGTGAGAAAGAACCGCTTCCCCCTCACTGTCTTCTGCGCCATCACCTCCTTGACCTCAAAGATGTTATCAGAGTTGGCCACAGGAGAAGGTGAGACAGCCCCCCGGGAGAAGCGATTCAGTACCACCGGCTTGAGGAGAGAGACATGGAAGGCGTTCGGGATGCGAAGGGTAGGAGGCAAGTGGAGCTTGATCAAAAGATGTTTAAGCTGCCAACGACTTTCAACGTGATCTAAAAAAACTGCCCGATTTTGCCCAATTTTGAGATCACGTTGAAAGTCGTGGGCAGCTTAAACATCTTTTGATCAAAATATGTGAACCGAGAGTCTCAAAGTTTTTTCATGTATGATAGATAGCATAAATGCTTCTTTAGGGATTTCCACGTAGTGTATTGCCCTTTTTGCAGTAGTGTGCCGCTGGCGGCGGTCTGTGTGTGTACATGTATAATTACATGGGTGCCGCAGCCCTGCCAGTGGCACCCAGGTTTGCATACGTTTTTTCAGAAATGTTTTTGTGTGCAGAAACATACGTTATACTTGGTGTACATTAATTTTAACCTATATGGGAAGGAAGGGGTGCTTCCGTTTTGGGTTTCTGTCCCCGCCCACTCTCACAGGCTGTTATAAGAAGGGCAGTTTGCAGGTTGGGTGTTTTTTATTTCTTCTCTCTGAATAATGGAGGTCGGTTGACCCAGTGAGAGGCCTGATTGGCTCGATTGAGAGGTAAAGATAGCATAGGACTGCCCGATTTTGAGATCACGTTGAAAGTCGTGGGCAGCTTAAACATCTTTTGATCAAAATATGTGAACCGAGAGTCTCAAAGTTTTTTCATGTATGATAGATATCTTATATGCTTCTTGAGGGTTTTCCACGTTGTGTATTGCACTTTTTGCAGTTGTGTGCCGCTGGCGGCGGTCTTTGTGTGTGTACATGTATAATTACATTGTGTGCCGCAGCCCTGCCAGTGGCAACCCAGGTTTGCTATGTTTTTCAGAAATGTTTTGTGTGCAGAAACATACGTTATACTTGGTGTCCCTTGATTTTAAACTATAGGGGAAAGAAGGGGTGCTTCCTTTTTGGGGGTTTCTGTCCCCGCACACTCTCACAGGCTGTCATAAGAAGGGCAGCTTGCAGGTTGGGTGTTTTTTATTTCTTCTCTCTGAATAATGGAGGTTGGTTGACCCAGTGAGAGGCCTGATTGGCTCGATTGAGAGGTAAAGATAGCATAGGACTGCCGATTTTGAGATCACGTTGAAAGTCGTGGGCAGCTTTAAACATCTTTTATCAAATATTTTGAACCGAGAGTCTCAAAGTTTTTTCATAACTTATAACTAGGCATCTTAAAGTGGATATATTTGGTGGACAGCCACACCCTATCGCCGGCTCAAATAGGGGCGGGGACCTACGGTACCTGTCAGCCTGGACTTTGGTGTGAGCAGAATCCCGTAGCAGGGCCTGTCGTGTGAGCTGCCAGAGAGCCTTGATGTCCCTTACTTGGGCATCCACAGCCGGGACATGACACGAGGTAGCTAGGGGGAGAGGTGGGCGGGGATGTAACCCAAAGACGACAAAAAAGGGGGAGGCCCCAGCGGATCCCGAATCTAAAGAGTTATAGGAAAACTCTGCCCAGGGGAGAAGATCAGACCAGTTATCTTGACGGGCGGACACAAAATGCCGCAGGTAGGTACCCAACACCTGGTTAACCCTCTCAACCTGCCCATTAGTTTGGGGGTGGTATGCAGATGAGAAGTCTAGCTGAACCTGCAATTGACCACACAAAGCCCGCCAAAATTTAGCAATAAACTGGACTCCACTGTCATGAACCAATATACAAAGGGAGACCATGCAGACGGAAAACATGACTGAAAAAGTGTTGGGCCAGCTGGGGCACAGAGGGTAACCCAGGCAGAGGGATAAAGTGAGCCATCTTGGAAAAACGGTCGGTCACAACCAAGATGACCGTTATTTCCAGATGAGGCAGGAGATCAGTAACGAAGTCCATAGCTAATGGGTCCGGGGTTTTTTTCCGGCACGGGGGAGAGGCTGAAAAAGGGCCCCGCGGGTTTGGGGACGAGGGACCTTTTTTATGGGACAGGAGGTGCAGGCTAGAAAAAGCCCCTGAGATCCTGAGCAAGAGTGGGCCCACCAGTAATAATGGGGAGACCAGTTGGAGCGACCTAGGGAAACTCTGGGTGCCCAGCTGTACGAGAAGAGTGTCCCCATTTAGGATTCTAGGGCGCAAGGCAGGCCGACATACGTCTTCCGGGGAGTAGGAGTTGGGAGACCCAAAGGGGGCAGGGGTCGCTCGGGGGGGAAATGTGCTGGGGAGGGGCTCAAGATCCACCGTATCCGAAGAACGAGAATAGAGGGGTCGCTCTGTCGTTTTTCTCGGCGGCCGAAAATGTAGACGGAAGTCAAAACGGGAAAAGTATAGTGACCATCTGGCTTGCCGGGTGTTCAGGCGTTGTGCCGACTAAAAGTTTACAGGAGGTTCTTGTGGTCTGTGAAGATGTCAAAGGGTGGTGCGGCCCCCTCCAGCAGGTGAGCCAATTCTTCTAGAGCCAGCTTTATGGCCAGTAATTCGCAATCCCTATGGTATTAATCTTCTCGGCAGGAGAGAATGTCTTGGGAGAAAAAAACCACAGGTATGTAGTTTACCAGAGGAGGATCTCTGCAGGGGGGACACCCGCCAGGCACCGACTGAAGAAGCATCCACTTCCAGAAAAAAAGGGCAGTTAGGGTCTGGGCGAGACGGACCGGACCCGAGCAAATGCAGCTTTGAGCGGTTGAAGGCTTCTTGGGCTTCCGGGGGCCGGATTTGGGATTGGCGTTCTACTTAGTTAGAGCCACCAAGGGAGCCACAAGGGGATGGGAAGTGTGGGATAAAATTGTCTATAATAATTGGCAAATCCCAAAAAATTTTTTGAAGGGCCCGAAGGCCCACCAGTTGTGGCCCACTGCAACACCGCAGAGAGTTTAAAAGGGGATCATACGGAAACCTTATCTGAGACGTTTGTACCCTAAGAAGGGAAAGCGGGTTTACGTTCAAAGAGGCACTTCTCGGGTTTGGCAACGAGCTGGTGAGTGCGGACGTGGTGGCGATGAGTCTCGAGATCTGGGGAGAAGATGAGAATATCATCCAAGTAGACAATCACACAGACGTAGAGCAGGTCCCGAAAGATCTCATTGACAAAGTTCTGAAATACTGCCGGGGCGTTACAGAGACCGAATGGCATAACCAAATACTCGAAATGGCCGTCCCGCGTATTAAATGCCATTTTCCATTCATTGCCTTCACTAATGCGGATTAAATTGTAGGCACCGCGTAGATCCAGCTTGGAAAATATTTTCGCGCCACGCAGGCGGTCGAAAAGTTCCGAGATCAAGGGCAGAGGGTAGCGGTTTTTTATGGTAATTTTATTTAAGCCCCAATAGTCGATGCAGGGCCGGAGAGACCCGTCTTTTTTCTCCACAAAGAAGAAGCCGGCTCCTGCCGGAGACGAGGACTTACGAATGAAGCCTTTGCGGAGGTTCTCCTTGATGTACTCAGACATCGCCTAAGTCTCCAGGACGGAGAGGGGATAAACCCAGCCTCTGGGAGGAGTACAGCCAGGTTGCAGGTCAATGGGACAGCCCTAAGCCGGGTGAGGAGGAAACGTTTCGGCCTGTCTCTCCGAAAAGACATCAGCAAAGTCCCGTATGGCGTAGGGAGACCCGGAGGATGCTTGGCAGACTTCAGGGAGGTGACCTGAGGAGCGAGTTGCGGTTTAGACAGCCAACGTGAGTGACACGCGGAACCCTAACGCATGACTTCACCTGTGCTCCAATCCAAGGTCGGGGTATGGTCCTGCAGTCATGGAAGGCCCAGAAGGATTTCCGAGGAGGATCGAGGCAGGCAAGAAGTTGCAACGTTTCCTTGTGAAGGGCTCCAATCTGCAAGGGAAAAGGGGGCAGTACGGAAGCGGATAGCGTCTTTTAAAGGGATTCGCCACTGACCGAGGAGACGAACATAGGTTTCTGCAACGGAATCACAGGGAGACGAAACCTGGTCACAAGTTCGTGGCTTATGAAGTTTCCTGTCGATCCTGAATCAATAAAGGCGGTGGCCTGAAAGATGCTGTCCGGAGGGAAACACCAATATTACGGGGGATGGTCAAACGGGGGGAGGCGTTCTGACACCTGGGTCGCCTCTCCTACGAGCCCTAGGTGCGGAAGTTTCCCGGGCGCACGGACAGTCCCCAATTAAATTGCCAGAACAGCCACAATATAATCAGAGCTGCATCAGACGAAGCTGAGAACGTTCCCCCTGGGACAGGTGGCTCTCCGACCTGCATGGTTCCTCTTCAGAGACCATCGGATGAGGAAGAGGTGACCGCTGGAACGTGGGAGCCAAGCGGGGGAAATTACGTGGACGGACGGTTTCCCGTTGAAGGCGGAGCTCTCGTTGCCTTTCAGCGAAGCGAATATCCACTCGGGTGGCTAAATGGATTAGGTTATCCAAAGCAGCTGGTAGATCCCCAGCGGCGAGATCATCCTTGATTCGCCCCGAGAGGCCTTGCCAAAATGTCGCCACCAACGCTTCGTTATTCCAGTCTAGCTCCGAAGCGAGAGTGCGAAACTGCACCGAACACTGACCGACCGGGGTGTCGCCCTGACGAAGCCGGAGCAGTGCTGCGGCAGCTGAAGAAGTACGGCCTGGTTCCTCAAAGACTGTGCGGAAACCCCGGAGGAAGGTTTGGAGGTCCGCCGTCAAGGATCCCTCGATCCCCTAGTGGCGTAGCCCAAGCTAAGTCTTCTCCAGACAAGAGGTGATTATGAAGGCTTAACCCTTTGGGACGCTCTGTAGGGAATTGGCGCCCATCATCTCGAAAAGGTTGAATCCTCGGCATTTCTTGGGGTCTCCATCGTAACGAGGGGGAGTGGCAGATGCAGAGAGGGTCCGAACCGAAGCAGGTAGAGCAATGGATGCCGGAGCAACAGATGCGGGTGCGGAGGCGGCAGCCGTGGAGGAGATGGTCGCAAGGGTTTTGCATCATGGCCGCTAGCTGGTCGATACGTTTTGGCGGGCGAAAGGCTGTCGTGACGTCCCGGAGATCGGTACCCTGGCGGAATCCATGGCCAGTCTGTACTGTAACACAGGAGTGAATTCGCTGGGCCAACGCAAGCGATGATAGCTAAGCCACGTCAGGGAACGGAGTCTAAGTAGTCCCCGGTTTTCACCAGAGCCCACCGCAAAGCAGGATGGACTTGCTGCGGCGTGAGGCTACCAGGTCGTTACCCCTGACGTAACTGGCTTGCGATGGCGGCAGGGGTACAGCGTGGTACAAAGACGTAATCCAGAGATGAAGTCGGGGACAGGCAGAAGGTCAGGGCAGGCGGCAGAGGTCCATGGTCAGAGACAGGCAGACGGTCAGGGCAGGTGGCAAACAGGCAAAGGGCAGGAAAAGTAAGCAGGCGGACTGGTACATGGGCGATCAAGAGAGAACTCCAATACACTCTAACTCACAGAAAACACACCAACAGACTGGCAGGAAGTGCTGGGGGCGGATACCTTAAATAGAACCAGCGCCCGACAAAGGACCACTTATCGGGACGCTGGCCCTTTAAATTTAGAGAAGCCTTGTGCCTTAAGCACTGGCCACGCGCGCGGAGGCCAGGACAGGCAGGAGCGGCGTTCACAGGAGCGCGGACGGGTAAGAGAAGCGGCGCCGGGGCCGGGACAGCAGAGGGATGGTCGGGCAGCCGCAGCAGCCTCGCTGGAACCCCTGCGAGCAGGGTGACGGCCGCGGGGGGCAGCGGAGCCTGTGACCCCCGTGACATTGAGCCAATGGATGTAACTCTACCCTAAAAAAGGGGATGTAAAGCACATTATTGCATTTATATGTAATCTTGTAGTCGTTTTACAGATTTTGGCGCTAATTAAGTTATCTTGCTTTTGTCACCAAAAATAAGTTTTTTATGGATTTTGCCACTAAAGTCTGGATTTTTATGGATTTTGGCGCTAATAAAGTCATCTCTCTTTAGCCGCTAAAAATCCTTTTTTTTAGGAGTTTTGGCGCTACAGTACTTTTTTCTATGGATTTTGCCGCTAATAGAGTTATCTCGCTTCTGTTGCTAAAAATAAGGTTTTTTTACGGATTTTGGTGCTAAAATCCTTTTTTTTACGCATTTTGGCACTAATAAAGTTATTTCGCTTTTGTCACCTGGTAGAGAACTGGCAAAGTTCTCTACCAGGTGACATACATATACACGAAAACAGTGGAATGAAGAGCACAGACCTGGGAATTCATGGCATATGCCCTGTTTCCCTGGGAGACCAGTGCCCTCTTGGGATCTGGGGACATCCCATTTAATCTGGGACTGTCCTGCAGGATCTTGAACGCTTGGGAGGTATGTGTTCGTTCTCCGTTCCCCTTTCTCTGCGAGTATTCTTCTTTTGTGGAATGGGTCACCCTTTTCTTGAACCACAGCTGGATTGTGGCCAAGTGACCCTTTGCTGGGCAAGTGGAACTGGTGAACTTTATTTAACACTCTCTCTAACTCTCTCTCTCTTAAACTCTCCCTCCCTATCTGATTGCCACACATGGCAGACTCTGCTTTTAAAGGGTTGATAACACAGCGTTTTTGGATCTGATTTCGGATCCGTTTTGGATCCAAAAATGCAGCGTCGATTTGATCCAAAATGTATCCAAAAAAAATTCAAAAGCGGGTTTGTATTCGTGTTGGATTAAGCAGGATCGCACCCTATAGTTTTAAATAGGGTGCCTGCTGCGCCTTTCAGACCAAGAATTGACATGTCAATTCTTGGAACGGATCCGAAAGACACGAGAGACACGCATCGGCAATCATGCGTGGGAACGCCAATGCGTGTTTCAAAGTAAAAGCAATGTAAATCACATTGCTATTTATTAGATATGTGTTTGGGTCCATTTGGGGTCCGACAGATGGATCCAAACACACATCTAAAGGCGTATGTTCACACGGACTCAACACGTATGTGAACATACCCTAACTATGTGACCTGCAGTCCCTCCCCTAACTTCAGACAGATTGGCTGCAGGCCCAGCTTTGATTTTCCTCTGTGCCTTAAAAAGTCCTGAGTCAGTTAACCCTTTACATGCATTTATATACACTGTACACAATTTACATACGTACAAATTATCTTCATATATCCATAATACATGCCACCATTCACAGGGGGTGGTCCCTTTCATAGCTGTAGTCCTCCCATGACCTGTGGTTGTATCGGAATATACAAAAAATTGTTAAAATGCATAAGATTCCACCAGAAGCATGCAATTATTAGAAAAGATTTGGTAATTCCTGGAACACAATATCATGCTTACCATGACTTGACAAACAGCTGCTCCTTTTCAATTACAAGGAGCCTGAAGGGAACAGATTTTTCCTTAAATGAAATTAAAAAGCTAGTTTCCGATGTCCAATCATTCTTCTAGTCTGACTCGTTGAGCAGAAACACATCATTAGGATGCAAAATGCTTATATTTTCACAGCTTTTTAGTGATAGTCTATGTTGTCTGTGTTTGCTCAATCACATTTCAAAGCTTTTATATGTATCAGTTTCTTGAACTGTGTCTCTACAATCTATTTTGTGTCAACAATTGTGTAACTTGTAAATCTATAAATGGATGTTCATGAATGTGTTGATTGCATAAGAGGTGAAAAAATGTTTTGAAGATAATGCTTGTATAATTCTGCTTTATTGGGAACCTGTACAAAAAGCAAGAAAGCACTTGAAAATTCTATTTGTCACTTCTGTAAGTTGGAGAGGCTTCCCTGCACCCCTCAATACTGATCGGTTGCTACAGCAGCCAGGAGTCTAAGAAAGGCCCCCAGGTCTGCCATGTAGAAGAAATTATTAGGCTCTGCCTAAATCAGGACCTAATAAACTGCCTATCAATTTTACATTGACAGACAATAATTCACTATATTATTTAAGCAGTCAAACCATTGGTCTCTTAATAGGACTAAATATTTGCTACAATGTTTTTGGACAGAACACTGTACACAAAACACAGAGGAAAGTTTTACCAATTTGAAAAATCATCCTAAGTATACATTAGTCACTAAAGCCTGGAAATTCATTTCTGAGTAAAATCAAACCCCCACTATTACATAACTCTTTATATGACTGCAGCACATGGCAGACAACAGTACAAACAAAAATTTAAAACTTTATAATAATTTTTTATAGAAAAATGTGAATTGTGTGTGCCTCTAACTTTAACCTCCACAGCCTTCCCCTCCCATCTCAATAGATTTCTATGGGCAGCTGTAATATGAGCTTTCAGTTAAGCTGGTTTCTGTTTAATATACACGATGATGATTAATGAGTGAACAGATACAGCTGCACAGCTGACACTTCTCCCCATATGTGTCTTTTTTAAAGCTATGCTCTCTCTAAATAGCTATAATGTAAGACATGGTTCTTTGTGTTAAGTTTTATGTGGCTTAAGGTTTGGGTAGCATAAAACTGCTGACAAGTTGTCCTTGACCTCTAACGCCAGTTTTGACCTTCCTGACAGAGCCTCATTTCTTAAATTTGACGTGTAACTTTACGTGGGAATAACTTGTTGACACTTTTATTTATCCATGTGATTCAGAGATTGTTTTCTCATGACACATTGTGCTTTAAGTTACTAAGAAATTTTGGTCCATACAATCCTTGTTAATTTGTGAAAAATATCAAAATGTCGTGAAAATTTAGAAAAATTTGCCATTTTCAAAGTTCAAAAATGTCTGCATGTAGGATCATTATACCTCACAAACCAATTTATAACTAGCAGCTACCATATTTCTACTGTATGTTGTCTTAATTTTTTAAATGTCTTTTTATTTTTATGCCATTAGGGGGGCTTAGAAATTTAGTAATTTTTCAGATTTTCAATAAAAATTTGTAACATAGATATTTTTAGGGTCCAGTCCAGTTCTGATGTGGTTTTGAAGGGACTATATGTTAGATACATCCATAATTGACTCTGTCTAAGAAACTACACCCATTAAAGTATTCAAAACAGTATTTAGGAAGTGTTTTTTTTAACCCATTAGGTGTTTAAAAGAAATTAAGACAAAGTGGGGATGAAATTGTTAAATTCATCTATTATATAGGCAGAAAGTTCAATTTTTTATCCATTATTCTACTGGAACATAGTAAGATGTGCACCAGAGAATGTAACTCAACAACATATCCCAGATTCTGCTGTTTCTTCAAGACACATCCCCATATGTTGCCCTTGTGCACCTATTAGTCCTCAACACAACTCCTCAGAAAAGAGGAGCCTTTCAGGAGTTTTTGGTGGTTCATATCATTAAGATATTTCATTAAGCCATTGACAGGTTTGCGGACACTCTAAGGTGTTGTAAACACTTAACCCCTACCCGACATTGGTGCGTATGCAAACGCCTAAGAGCGGGAAGTGACATCCCCGCAAATTGACGACCATACGCCCTGGCTATCCGCCGCGGGCTTGCGGGCGAGCCTCGCGCGATCGTGAGCGGCATGGAACCAGCGTAAATTACGCTGGCTAAATCATGCCCATCACCACGGGCGAAGTGAGTCTCCGGCCAGCGGGTGAAAAACGCATCATAACGCATCCTGTCATGGCCGCGGATAATGAGCCAGCAGTGCATAGAGTGAAGCTCCCGTCGCCCAACGAGCGGCGAGGCAGCGGCACAAATGCCGCTTGCCCGTCTCCTACCAGACTCCCGCGGATGCAGTCCAGACATGCATCCGGGTAAGTCTCTGTGACGGGTCACCATGTCCCACAATCATAACGCGTGCAATGTTGTCACAAAGTTGCCATGGCGACCTATGCACAGACAGTAACGCTGTGCAGAGAACGACAATCCGCCTCTTCAAACAGCAGATCTAATGAATTGCGTTTCCCCCAGTGGGATATAGCAGTTACAAATCCTCCCTGTGAGAAAATTAAACACACACTGTGAAAAAGTAAAAAAAAAAAAAGTAAAAACACAAACAAAAAAATAAAATTAAACACATACAAACAGGCCTTTTCCCCTTTACAAACGCCAATCGCCACAAAGATCAAAAATAAATAAAGTACCCAATATGGTATCGCCGCGTGCGTAACCGCGTCCACCTATAAATCTGTCACGTTAATTAACCCGTATGGTGAGAACGCCGTAAACACAACAAAATAACAGAAAAACAGTCACAGAATTGGGTCGATTTTGTGTGCATCCCTTCAGCACATATTAATGGAAATAACAAGCGATCAAAAACTCATATAAACGCCAAAGTTAGTATACCACACACACAAAACGTCCAGTTTCATCCCCGCAAAAAAAAGTTCTTACACGTCTCTGTATACGGAAAAATAAAAAAGTTTAGTGGCTCTCAGAGACAGCGTATGTCAGTAAATAATATTTAACACAATTAAAACACACTATTTTTTTTTAAAAGTCTTCCAAATTAAAAAAAAACTATATAAAATACGAGGGTAACGCGTAATCTTTATCGACCCTGAGAGTAAAGCTTAACTGTATGATACTGCACGTGAGTAGCGTAAGAAAAATAAAAATAAAAAACACTACTAGGATTGCAGTATTTTCTTCACCCATGCCCTTCCGAAAAACGGATTTAAAACTGATGACAAAAAAGTCTTGTCCCCCCAAAAAAGATACCACTAAAAATGTAAAGACTCATTCCCGCAAAAACAAGCCCCCTAAACAGCTCCGTACACAGAAAAATAAAAAGTTATAGGCTCTCAGACTATGGCGATGACAAAAACGTGTTATTCTTTTTGGAATTAAATAGAGGAGTGGAGAGAGAGTAATTGAGTGTAAAAGCACAAAACATAAAAAAAATAGCAGAAGGGGGGGGTATCGTCGTAACGTATCGACCTGCTGATAATCCTAGCAAGTCATGCTATACTGCAAACGGAGACCGCTTTAAAAATAAAAATAAAAAAAACACTACCGAGAATGCTGTATTTTGTTCAAAATGCCTCACAAAACCGCGCGAGCGCGCGCGCGTGAGTCGAGCGAAAGTCTGCATAGAGTGCCGCCCCATAAGGTACAGAATAAAAACGTCAACACATCCCACAACAAACAAGCCCATAATCAGCTCCGTATACAGACAACTGAAAACGTTATGGACTATCAGAACAGGACAACATAATAACGCAAAATTTTTCTATAGACCGTTTTCAATTGTGGTAAAGTAATAAAACATAAAAAAACTATATAAAAATCTATATCATATTGGCAATTGTACCGACCCCATAGTAAAGATATCCCTATCATTAATACAGCAACGGCGAACGTTGTAAAATTGAAGCCCAAAAAACAAATGGCGGAACTAGCGTTTTCCCCTACAATTTCAAAGGCCAAATGCAAAAACACAAACAACTTGGAACACCTGTGCAACCCAAAAAGAGCAACAATACACACCCTAGATGAGATCTCTGAGCGTCTGAATATCCAAAATGGAGAGTGCGCATTCTGGAAGGTTTCACCTGTTCTGGTAATTGGGGCTATGTAATGCGCATTGCCCCCGACACACAATCTTCGTTCCAAAATCCAAGTAACACTTCCTCCCTTATTAACTCCTGCCATGACGCCTACCAGCAGTTTTACACCCACATCGTAGGGTATTGCAGAACTTGGAAGAAATTGCGTACCAAGTTTTGGTGTTTTTTTTACCAAGGATGCTTGTAAAAATTATAATTTTCCAGCTAAAAATTGCAGATTATGGAAAAAAATGTTTTTTAAAATTTTCACAGCCTAACGCTAAAAATTTTTGTACAATACACCTAACACACACACATGATATTCTCACTAACACCCCTGGAATAATATTCCTTAAGGGGTGTAGTTTTTCCACATATGTGGGTATTTTAAGGAGTTTAATTTAATTTCTTAGCACCTTTAGGGTGTCCGCAAAACTGTAACAACACACACACACCACACATAACACACGTAATGAAAAATGAGACCCCCAGAGGTCCAGTAGGTGCTCCTCCATTCTGGGGCTAGTGGTTGAGCCAAATAATGCACTAGGGCCACAATATGGAATATCTCTGGAAAACGGCAGAATCTGGGGATCAATATTATTTGCATTTTCCCTGATCACATTTACCGTATTCTTGTGAGATACTGCATAAAAATTGAAAATCCTTCAAAAAAAGTAAAATTTTGAAACTTCACTTCCACTTTGCTTTAATTCCTGTGCGCGCACACTAATGGGTCTTAGAATAAACTTCCCTAAATGGCAGTTTTTGAATACTCTTAAGGTGTGTAGTTTCTTAGATGAGGTCATATATGCGTGTATCTAACATAACATGTCAATCCAAGTCACCGTTAGAACTGGACTGGTCCCTAAAAAATTTGGTCCTTGCAAAATTTGTGAAAATTTGAAAATTAACTACTAAATTGGCTAATGCCCCCGTAGCATTCGTAAAAAAAAAAAAAAGACATTTAATAAATTAGTGCCAAACTACAGCAGACTATATGGTAGATCTAGGTTAGTAATCTATTTTGAGTGGAATAATTATCTGTCTTACATGCAGAAAATTTTGAAGTTTTAAATTGGTAAATTTTTTTTCAAATTTTTCAGACGGATTTTTGATATTTTCCACATATAAACAACAATTTTTGGGACCGGTCAAAATTTCTTATTCTCTATCTTAAAGCACAAACACGTGACCAGAGAAACAATCTCTGAATCACATGGATAGTTAAAGTGTCAAAAAGGATTCTCACAAAAGTGACACATGGACAGATTTCCAAAAATGGGACTCTGTAAGAGGCCCAAAACAGGCTCCGGCGGTACAGGCGGGTTAATAAAAAAAAAAACACCTTTGAAATGAAAAAAGAAAGAACATATTGGAAACTACATTCCTTAAGGAGTATATCCAGGGGTGAAGGTGAAAATTTTGACCCCATCATATAAGTTGTTTCACAAATTTTTATAGCGTTGTCTGTGAAAATGAAAAATTAATTTTGTCCAACAATCTGCAATTTTAGCGGCAATTTTTTTATTTTTACAAGGAATCCTAGAACAAAATCACCCATAATTTGTTACGCAATTTCTTCTAAGTTCGACAATACCTTATATTTGGGTGTAAACTGCTGTTTGGGTGCCTGGCAGGGTGTACAAGGGAGGGAGCAGTATTTGGCATTTGAAAGGCAGATTTTTGGTGGTCCATGCGCATTTGCAAAGACCCCAAAATAGAAGAACAGATCAATAAACCTTCCAAAATACAATATCCAACCTTGGATTCAGACCCCTCTGACTCTCATCAATGGTGTATTATTCATTTTGGTGAACAGGTGTTTCCATAGTTTTTTAGTATTGGGCCATCGAAATGGGTGAGTAACACAAACGCGATCGGCCATTTGTTTTATGCAGCTCATTTTTACAGCGGATCACCATGCCATTTAAATGACATGCTAGTTTTACAGATCTTACAGCTATACCAAATTTGTTTTTTTATGTTTAACTGCTTTTACACGAAGAAACGTAACCCTTTTTACATCAAAAAGAAACACGGTTTTAGCATCACCACTATAGTCTGATATCGTTTTTTGGGGGGACAAGACTTTTTTTATCACTTTTAAATCCTTTTTTTGGAAAGCAGGGTGAAAAAATACTGCAATCCCAGTATTGCTTTTTATGTTTATTTTTAACACTGCTCACCATACAGTATACGTGACATGATAGCTTTACTCCATGGTCAATAAGTGTTTTTATTGTGTAAAACAATATTTGTGCATCGCTATCTTCTGATAGCCATAACTCTTTTATTTTTCCATATACAGATCTGTATAAGGCCTTTTTTGCGGACACAACACACATTTTTTATTTGTACCAAAAAACACACTTTAGCATTTATACTGACTTTGAATCTTTTAATTCTAATTATATGTGCTGTGGGATGAACACAAATCACAATTCTGTGACTGTTTTGCTTGTTTTTTTACAGCATTCATCATGTGGGATAAAGATCATGACAGATTTATAGGCTATGTCATTAAGCATGCAGTGATACCAAATATGTGTACTTTATTTTTTATCTTTTTTGGGGCAATTGGCACTTGTAAAGGGCAAAAGGGCAATGAACATATTTTTTTTTTTTTTGTGTTTGTGCTTTACTTTTTTAATTTTTATTTTCACATTTTTTCACTTGTATCCATAAGGGACTTGTATCAGTGATCTACAGCATAGGGCCAGTGGTAGCTGATTTCATGCTGCGATCTTGAGGGGCCCACTTGTGAGCCTGCACGATGTCCAGGATGTACCTGTATGCCCATTTGTGGAAAGACCCTCCTAGCCAGGATGTACTGGTATATCTAATGTTGGTAAGGGCTTAAAACACCATCTTTTAGCATTGTACAGGAAATTGTTGCTGATATATAAATAATTCCTAAATGTGTATTTATCAAATATAATCAACGTTCCATACTCAGGGGGCGGGGGGGGGGTTAACACAATACACAGGTAAAAATCTCTGTAAATTAGTCCCTAGATAATGGAACTTCACCCTGCCTGGAAAAAATATGAAATGTAGACCCACATGAATGCCACAGATCAAGCATCTACAGTCTACACCTACAGTCTACATGTCCTTGAGAAACTAGGTTAATTTCCATGCCACTTACCATTACCTTATTTACAGCTCATTCTGCCCTAGGCACCAAGCTTGAATACACCCAACACAGATCATCGTATACTTGACAATTATTGTCATGATTTACTAGTTTATAAGTGAACCATAGTTTTATATTTAAAAATATAAACTATTATTACAAGTTCAAAATACCTCTTTTACTTTTTTGCACATTAGTAATATTAGTATAAGGGTATGTTCAAACGATGCACTGCGGCGCATACAGTACGCGCCGCAGTACATCATGTCTTTCAGGAACTCGCACTAATACGCGCGTACTCCCGCGGCGCGGGGGGCCGGAAGTCCGCCAGCCCCATTGACGTTCATTGCTCATGGCGCGTATTCACCGCAAGTAATTGACATGTCACTTATCTCCCGTATTGTATGAGCGGGGAAAGGAGTTGTAATCCATAGTTCTCTATGAGAACTATGGATTACTGTCATTTCGTCACGCATCTCGTCCGTATTAGAGCGCAAATACGTGGCAAAATTCGTGCGGAAATTACCCTGTGTGAACCTAGCCTAAAAATCGAAATATAAATGGTATTGTTGCATCTGGAATCATAATCACCTGCAGAATAGAGATAACATATCATGTATACCTCATGTTAAACTTTATAAGGCTATGTTCATACGATGGATTTTAACGTGGAATCCAACGTGAATTCTACATCAGATTCACTGTGAAAACCAAGTTCCACTTATTTTAATAAGCAATATACACTGAAGTTCACACAGTAAACTACAGCGCCGCTTTCTTACCCCATGGATTTGAATTCCATGGTGTGAACAAAAAAATTATTTATGGGGCAGATCCTGCTCGGATTCCACATTGGGCAAGCGTGACACAAATTAGCCCTATTGAAATGGGGCTAAACCGTAATCCTATCAGAGATGAAAACTGCCTCTGCAAAGTTAAAATCCAGTTTTTCTGCCTCAGATTCCATGTCAGATTTTGTGTGGAAAAAGCCGACATGTTAACATAGCCTAAAAATGTTATCCAAAAACAATGTTGTAAATGCGTTTTTTTCCTTTTCTACCCCACAAAGATTAGAAAAATACCAATTATGTGTAACTTTTTTTATTTATAAAATGGCAAAAGGAGCAGGAAGTAAGAGAAAGTAAAAATAGGCAGCTATATAACGTTTGCTAGACTTCCAGCTGTCATGAAAACCAATAAGCAACCCTGCAATCTTGCTGTATAGCGCCAATTGGGGTGAGGAATGGTGCACAGCACAGTTTCTTATTGAGTCGCCACAGAGTCTAAGGGTTTAAGCTGCATGTAACACAGCCAGCTCCATTCCCTGTTGTTAATGGCAGTATCATCTGCAGTTAGCAGTCGGCACCAGCCTCCTATGTAGCAGGATTACTGTGTTTGTCAACCCTATGGAATGATTTCCATTTGTAAATAATCTTGCTCAATTTAGAATGACAGATAAAAAATTGTTTGGAAATGGCCTTATAACCCTTTATAGACTGCTAGGCAGCAACAGTTTCTTCTCTAAGGTCATTGCTGATGTTTTTCCTCCTAGCCATGGTGCTAACATATGTCAGTGCTCCAGAGAAGCAGATTACTAAAACTTCTGCTTTCATAGAAGTGTTTACAATTACTGATGATCAATAAATCAAGGGGATTTGATTAGCAGCATCTGACTGACACAAGTCATGCTCATATGCCGAGCAGCAGGTGCACCTGGGTACCTTGCTTCTACATCCGGTGGCATTCATTTCTGTTGCTTCTTTCATGTGTCTTCTGTGTTACTGCTGACAGCTCTCCTTCAAAGGGTGGGCACACTTCCTCTCAACAACTTAAAGGTTCGACGAGCTCTACACAGGTACCTATAATCTATCCTCTGCCACCAGCAGTTATTTAAAAGAGCATCTCCCCCATTTGATTTGATGAGGTTTTGAAATACACATTCTCTATGTAGTTTTTGACATTCTGACACTTGAATTTTGTGCCAGGGCGGATTTTGCCTGTGGATCCACTTTAAAAAAAAGTACTATACTTGTGGATGAAGTTTTGGACAAGGTTTTTGAGCTCTTCATTAATTCCTATGGGCATTTTACTTGTGGAAAACGCATCAAGAATTGACATGTCACTTATTTTTCAGCACTAAAATTAAGCGAGTAAAGGGTGCATAAAAACATCAATGAAAATTAACTGGGGCATTTTTTAGTAGTTTTTGATGCTGTTTTGGGGTGGAATCCATGCCAAAACAGTGCCGAAAACCACTTTCAAATCAGCCGTGTGAACATACCCTGATGACCAGATGCTTTTTGTTATCTTCCTCTATCACTCATTGGTATCCCATGACCTCAGGCTGTTGTTGGTTGTCATGACAGATGGAGGACTGGCAAGGCATCGTCAAAGGGCTGTTGTCTATTAGGCTGTGAGTTTTAGGGTATGTTCACACGCATACATGCCAACTTTTGAAATTAAAAAAGCAGGAGATTTGAAGGCAGCGTGTGTAGCACGGCGCGCCAAAATTTGTATATACACGCCCATCTTGAGTGTAAGCCACGCCCCCTTCAAAAGCCACACCCTACTCCACCTAACTGTGTAATGGCTCTGGAAGAAAGCTAAATTAGGGTTTTGGCGTCACCCAGCTTCCCTGGACTGTTGGATGGTCTATTCAGCATCCAGGAGAGCTGGGAGATACCGCCAAACTGTGCCCAAATAGGTAGGTACCTCTGTGGCCTATTTGAACCCTGTAACTAGGTAGTAGCCTCCTGTAGCCAGGTTAATGCCCCCTTCTAGCCAGGTAGCTGTCCCCAATAGCCAGATAGTGCCCCTTACAGCTAGGTAGTGCCCCTTACAGCCAGGTAGTGCCCCTTACATCCAGGTAGTGCCTCCATTAGCCAGGTAGTGCCCCCAATAGCCAGGTAGTGCCCCCAATAGCCAGGTAGTGTCCCCAATAGCCAGGTAGTGCCCCCAATAGCCACTTAGATGCTCCTTACAGCCAGGTAGTTCCCCCAATAGCTAGGCAGATGCCCCCTTTATCCAGGTAGATGTCCCCATGAGCCATGCAGATGCCCCCATGAGCCAGGCAGATGCCCCCTTTATCCAGGTAGATGCCCCCATGAGCAAGGCAGATGCCCCCTTTATCCAGGCACATGCCCCCATGAGCCAGGCAGATGCCCCCTGAGCCAGGCAGACGCCCCCTTTATCCAGGTAGATGCCCCATGCCAGGCAGATGTCCCCTTTATCCAGGCAGATGCCCCCATGAGCCAGGCAGATGCCCCCTTTATCCAGGTAGATGCCCCCATGAGCCAGGCAGATGTCCCCTTTATCCAGGTAGATGCCCCCATGAGCCAGGCAGATGCCCCCTTTATCCAGGTAGATGCCCCCATGCCAGGCAGATGCCCCCTTTAGACAGGCAGATGCCCCCATGAGCCAGGCAGATGCCACCTTTATCCAGGTAGATGCCCCCATGAGCCAGGCAGATGCCCCCTTTATACAGGCAGATGCCCCCATGAGACAGGCAGATGCGACCTTTATCCAGGCAGATTCCCACATGCCCGGCAGATGCCCCCTTTATCCTGGTAGATGCCCCCTTTATCCAGTTAGATGCCACCTTTATCCAGGTAGATGCCCCCATGAGCCAGGCAGATGCCCCCATGAGCCAGGCAGATGCCCCCTTTATCCAGGCAGATGCCCCCATGAGCCAGGCAGATGCCCCCTTTATCCAGGCAGATGCCCCATGAGCCAGGCAGTTTCCCCTTTTATCCCAGGCAGATGCCCCCATGAGCCAGGCAGATGCCCCCATGAGCCAGGCAGATGCCCCCTTTATCCAGGTAGCTGCCCCCATGAGACAGGCAGATGCCCCCTTTATCCAGGTAGATGCCCCCATGCCAGGCAGATGCCCCGTTTATCCAGGTAGATGCCCCCATGCCAGGCAGATGCCCCCTTTATCCACGCAGATGCCCCCATGACCCAGGCAGATGCCCCCTTTATCCAGTTAGATGCCCCCATGAGCCAGGCAGATGCCCCCTTTATCCAGGCAGATGCCCCAATGAGCCAGGCAGATTCTAACTTTATCCAGGCTGATGACCCCATGAGCCAGGCAGATGCCCCCTTTATCCAGGTAGATGCCCCCATGAGCCAGGCAGTTGCCCCAATTCCAGGCAGATGCCCCCATGAGCCAGGCAGATGCCCCCTTTATCCACGCAGATGCCCCCATAAGCCAGGCTGATGCCCCCTTTATCCAGGCAGATGCCCCCATGAGCCAGGCAGATGCCCCCTTTATCCAGGCAGATGCCCCCATGAGCCAGGCAGATGCCCCCTGGGTCCCGGCAGATGCCCCCATGAGCCAGGCAGTGCCCCTATAGCTAGTAACAATAAAATAATAAAACCTACGTCACACTCCTCCCCTCACATGCACTCAGTCACTGCACACACACCCCTCCCCTGCACTCACCTGTCCAGCGGGCATCCTAGTTCTTCAAACTCGGGACAGGGGGTGGAGCTTCGCGGGTCCCGTTAAGCCCTGGCCCCTTTCCCCGCAATGCTCTCGCAGCTTCCTCTGCAGCTAGGAGAACATTGCCGGCGGCGGTACATGACAGAGGCTGCAGGGTCCGAAACACGGATTCAAACACGTATCTAAAAACGGTTCCAAAATCGGTTCCAACACATGTGAACATATCTCTACACTTAATAGCTGTATACTCTTATTGTAAAATCTACTACTAGGACTAAATAAAATTAAATGGACTGTAAGAAAAAATGCACAGCAAAACTGCAAAAACAGTAGCAGAATTGCTTTGTACTATCTCACTGTCTAAAAAAGAAACAACAAAAGTTGGTAAATAAGCCCATGTACACCAAAATAGTACCAATAAAAAGTACATATCATCCACATCAATAGAACAATGAAAGAGTTATGGCAGATATAGCAGAATTGAATTTTGTTTAAAAAAAAAAGGTTTTTATTGTGAAAAATAGTAAAACAAAAAATAAACATATCTTTTATATGTCAATACAAATAATTTTTCAAATCTGAATTCTGGCAGATACTGACTTTAAATACTCGTCTAAAACCGAAAGTAGATCATTCCAATTGACATCTATAGAAAATAAACATTGGAGTTCATACCAATTTAAAAACTGACCCTAAATCCACATGCAATACCATGTGAAATATTTTCTGAAAACCCTGTTGTCCAAGGTGATTTTCAATGGCATTGTGGATGTAACCTAAGGGAATATTCATAAAGCTGTTTTTGACGTTGTTTTCTGAGCATTTCTATACCCAAAGCTGTGTTAAAAAACCTCTAAAACACCCCTAGTTGTTTTTCATTGATTCCTATGTAAAACAGCATTGTAGTTCGCACACAACGTGGTTTTTACACACGTTGTCCATGCTTCTTTGGACACTGTTTCGGGAGCTGAAAAAGAAGTGTCATGTCATTTATTGAAGAGTTTTCAACACTGAAAATCCCCAGTGTGGTTTTGTTGCATTTTATAGTGCGCTTTTTGCCCTGACTGTTAAAACACATGGGTGTTTCAGAAAGAAAACAGTGTTGGAAAACCTCATTGAAACCTCATCAAAATCTGATCAAATCCTCATCAAGACCTCGTTTGAAAAGTGCTACATTGAGGCAATTGTCAGATGAGATTTTGACACTGATTTGGACGCTAACTCAGTGCCCAAATCAGCCACGTGAACGTACCCTAATTGTACCAACCCAAAGAATAAAGTTAAAACACTATTTATGCAACAAAATAGAAGAACATAGAAAAGAAAAATAATATAAAAAATGGCAAAACTGCTTTTGTTTCATTCCTCCTAAAAACAGTTAATAAAAATGAATCAATAAGTTGTATGTTCTCCAAAAAGGGGCTATTGAAAAAATTGCTCTAATGGCCAGGACCAAAAGGTTACTCCGATCCCAGTCATTGAACCCTCTAGATGCGTTGTATGTTCTCCAAAAAGGGGCTATTGAAAAAATTGCTCTACTGGCCAGGACCAAAGGTTTCTCCGATCCCAGTCATTGAACCCTCAACTGCAACCACAGCATGTAAAGTATGTAACAGAGGTTCCCTCTGTCCTCCATCAACAGCCCACTATAAATACATTATCTGTTTTAATAAGTGTTTAACAGATAATATATAGACATATGAGCATTTTTGAGAAAAAATGTCCAACTGAAAAATAGGGATTAAAAATTATTTTAGCTTTAACTCAATATCTAAGATAAAAGGAGTGACCGCTTTAGTGGGATTTTCCCGTGTTAGTGGATTAATCTTACATTAGTCTTATATTGCAAACAAGAAATACATGACAGGAAATATCGTATATATAAATGATGATACAGTAAATATGAGCTCCAGTTTTTGTAGAGAAGATCCATGTGTTTCATTTTTGGAGGACCTTCATAAATCAAATATATCAAATATACTATCAAGATTTTGCTTTGATTTCTGACTGCCAGCTTTTACCAGTTCTGCTGCTCCTCATCCAAATTGTGATGACTTCCCAAGAAAATTCCTGTAGGGTGGATGTGACCAAATGTGCCCCATAAAGCAGAGGAACTGTAAATAAGTGCATTGTACACACCACTATGGGGAATGATGCTAGCAACATGGGAATAGAAGTAAAAAAAAAGTGATTGTTTATGGCATACTTTTAATTTTTTTTACAATGTTAGTACTACATCAAAGGTAAAGTTGCCAATGAATAGTTTTTTTCTTTTTTAACTACTTTAATCTTCCACTGGACAAGACTATTAAACATGACCTTTAATAGTTTCTATTAAAGGTTATGGTTTATAGTTTTGTCCAGTGAAATATTTCTTTTCATCTTGACTATTCTTTTTGCCATTGTTGGGTTGCATTATGTACCCTTTATCTGGTTTGTGTTAACTCCTTTAATGTAAGAGTTATTGCTGTAATGAACAATGTGTCCACTAGATGGCTGTATGAAATTATAATACATGCTTTATTTCCACATGAAGCATTTGAGATGTCTGCTATTACTGAGGATTATGTGCAATAAAAGCTTTACAATTAAAGTAATTGTAATATTGTAATAAATACTACCAATAGCTCCATGTAACAGAATCCATATCAAAATTCATCATGTTCACATACCCTATGAAAAAAGTCAGAAAAATTACCTGTTATTTAAAGCTTTCTTCATGCATAGTTTTGTATTTAATTTTCACTTGTATTTCTTGTGAAATAACTCTGTGTTGTGCAATTCCTCTGTTATTCCTTCTAGGAAGGTATTACTAAATCAGTCAGATGGGTGTTACCAGTTTGGGGTGTGTCCCTACACAGTCTGACATTGTCCGACCAGTGTTGACTGCCTATACACTTTTGACCACTAGATGTCGCCAACAAATAAAGTAAAATATATTAGAAGACCCTATTTTCTTTAATTACTTTAGAGTTGAGTTAAGTGACTGAACCTGTTTGTAACTGCAACTCCTAGCAAAAAATTATGGAATCACCTCATTCAGACAACAGTCCCTCAGCTTTTTCAGTTTATAGCAAATACACAAATCACAGATATGACACAAAACAATGTTTAAAAGCTGAACATTCTGGCTTCACAGTTTCAACAGATAAAAGCAAAGTAACAGCTTGGGAGAAATGTCAGAAAAGGGGCACTGCCATGCCAGTTTTAAAACACATTAAATCAGTGTAAAGTGTACCTGAATGAATGAACCTGTCAAAAATCTGGTGTGTGGTCTACTTTACATTGTATAATTGATGCACCTAATCTAGGCGCATAGCATAAATAATTCGCATAGTATATCATTGTCAGCATATGTGATGAGTCTACTTTAGGTTCATTCAAATGTTTTGTGTCTGGCGTATAACACACCTAGTTTTGGTGTACTACAGTTTGTTTATATAGAGAATAGGGCCTCAACAGTTTATTGGCGCAAAATACACCAAACAAATGGCGCAGCCCTAATGGGACATGTTGCCCCATATGTTTTCCAAATCAAGCATAGTAAAAATCAGGGAATAACTCAATATTGAAGAAAAAATTATGTGATCACATGATATGCCGTAAGAGTCTTTTAGATGCATACAGCTACATTTTCAGTCATTCCATGTCTGATTATGCATCGTTGTCCAAAATAGAAATCCACTTGCTGTTTCTAAAACTTTAACTTAAAATAATACATGTGGTGGAATGGAAATTGATGGACTGTGTCCAGTAAACAGGGTAGTTTCTGCAGGCGGATGTGGCTGGCAGTCAGGGGTGATGCCGACCACCTCTGGATAATTGGTATTTACTGGGCAGCCACTTTAAAACGACTGTGCAGACAGGGGTGTAAATACAGAAGACTGGGCCCCTTAAAAAACTTTTGGATGGGGCCTCACACTTGCCATCACCTCCCCTGAACGTGAACTTTTACCAGTACCTCTTCACAGTTTTGTCTGATTTGTTCCCTTTCCCTTTTCTTCTCCATCTAGTCCAGACCACTATAATAACTCCTCTCGACCACCACTCATCCTTGCAAAATTTGCACACAAATATCTTAGAATCCTAACTTTTCCAGCACTACCCTAACTGTCCCACACCTCTGAACAAACTTCCCATGGGGTGATAGGTGGGGATTGTATTTTGTGTTGGCTCTTGGCTGCATAACACAATGGTAGGGGGCAGTGGTGGGAGAGCAGGTACAGGCCATAGCTTAGCGGCACAGTCTTCTAGGGAACAGGAAGGAATAGAAGATTAACCCTTAGAGATCGTGATATGGCTATGGACTGTACCCCTCAGAAAAATATTGTGCAGTCTGATTGTGCAGTGGATTTATTGGACTACGTTTGCCCAGTGTTGACTGAGTTTCTTAATAAAATGGTCAGAGGGGTGTTGTTAGAAAGTGTTTATTGAAATAAAGTGGGTTTTGTGTTGTTTCAGTGTGTTTTTTTAACATTTTATTCCAGTGTTAGTAATAGTGGTGTTACTAGCGTGGGGGCTTGGTGTCAGGGGACACTAACCCGCTCTCACTATTACCCTAGTTGCCAATGCACAAGGGGTGTACTGGAAAGAGCCAGATAACTGTCAGAAGCATACCATTTAATGTGTTGATCTGCTTCTGAGCAACTGTAGGCTGGTATTATTAGGATGAAAAGGACAATATCCATGGACCTGTCCATCCTGATAGTATTAGCTTGCAGCTGCTGGTTTTACCATAGTTGTTTATGAAAAAAAGGGAGGAACCCACATTGGTTTAGTTTAATTGTATATTTATTGATAAAAGAGCAATGTCTATTTATAGGCTTTCAATAAATAATAAAAAAAAAATGACCTGGGGCCCCCCACTTTTTATAACCAGCCATGACAAAACCAGAAGCTGAGGGCTAATACCATCGGGATGGGAAGGTCTATGTATATTGGGTCCTTCATACAAATACCAGCCCAAAGTAGTCTCAGAAGTGGACGGTCAGCTATCTGGTTCTTCCCAACACCCCTGGTACATTGTGTAGTGGGGTAATAATAAGAGGGGATTAGTGTCAATCTTGGAGTGAGACAAAAATACTGCTGGCTGACACCAAGCCCCAGCACTAGTAATCGAGAGATGTTTGTCAGTCTCCAACACTGGTGTACAGAGGCATAACTAGAGAAGCCTAAGCCCCATAGAAAAAAAATTTGATTCCGCCTCCAATTACAAATATTTACTGGGACCTCCTAATAATAGTTATGTAGTTACTAGATAATACAAGGAGCAAATGATTCACCATACATATCCCCATCCTACTGCTACCAAACAAATGCCACTATACCAAGACCAAGATAACCAAACATTTCCAATAACGCTGCTACATATGGACCCAACTATACCGCCAGAACACAACAATAAATTACCACCACATAGTGACTGAATAATACCCCTATACTATTACTGAATAAAGTATACAAAGACTAATATTGCCGCCAAATAGTGATCATATAGTAGTATATATCAGTTGTACAAAGGCTCTGCAGACTGTATAATGCCACAATACAGTGACCATATAGTGGTAGACACCATTGTACACAGGCTCTGCAGACTGTATATTGCTGCCATGCAGTGACCACATAGTGATAGAAACCAGTGTACACAGGCTCTGAAGACTGTATATTACCTCCATACAGTGACCATATATTGATAGATACCAGTGTACACAGACTCTGCAAACATAAGTGATTACAGTGCAGTTATATATTTTGACTCACAGGTAACGTTTCTCTGACGAGTCATCCACTTTCCCTTTTCTTCTGCATCTGGTCCAGACCGCCATGATGACTTCTCCCAGTCACTACTCATCCCTGTATATTTGGACACAAATATCTCAGAATCCTCACTTGTCTAGCACCTCCCTCATTCCCCCCATTGCTGTACAAACTTTCCATGGATGGGAGAGGATGGTTACAGACCATAGCTTAGAGGTACAGAGCCTTTACCCCTCAGATTCATATTATCCCGTAAGTAGAAACCCATTAGATAGGTGTCAGGGCTGGGCAGCGCTCGGCTTGCAGGGAGCAAGAGTCTGCAGCAGCTGATCAGCGACCCCACCCTGATAGACAGTCTGCTGGGAGCTGTATGAGTGACAGAGGTCCAGCCACTCCTGACAGGGGGCGTGTCGCACCAGCTAATGGGAGGACCTGGAGGCCGCTCCAATCAGCTACAAGGGCTGTATCTGGGGATCACATTTAAACTCCCTGCTAGCTGAGTGCTGTGCCTGATTTTTTCTTGGCTGCCTATTCCTGTGCTATTGTTTGTTGTCTGCTTACCTGTGTACCTGACCTCGGCTTGTTCTCCTGACCCCGGCTTGTCTTCTGATTTTGTACCTCGCTCCCGTTTGGCTTTTGACCCCAGCTTGTTTACGTTTATCCCTCTGGTTCTGATTTGTGGCTTTGGTGTTCCCGTTTTGGTATTGACCCGGACTGTCTGACTATTCCTCCTCCTGATGCCCCCAGCACTTTAGCAGCGCAGGGACAGACGCCCAATTGCTGGCTGCCACCTAGGGCAGCACGTCAAGTAGGCAGGGACAGTGGGCTGGGTTCCAGTCAGGGCTCACTGTACCTCCCTTGACGTGACATTAGGTTGATAGGTCCTAGGTAGGTTGGTAGGCTCCAGGTAGGTAGGTATGCAGCAGTTAGGTTCCAGGTAGGTTGGCAGCAGTTATGCCCCAGGTAGGTAAGCAGTACATAGGTCCCAGGTAGGTAAGCATTACATAGGCAGCATATCATCATGCCACCCACGTCAGCACTAGGGGCCGATGTCTGGTAGGCTTGAAGCCTAAGGCCTTTAGGCTTACCAGGCGGATAAGCGGAGAAGAGCGCTGGCAGCTTAGACCATGAAGTCACTGGCTCTGAATTCTCTGGGGTAGCAGATAGTTCCGCCCTTGCTGGTGTAACATAGTCCAACAAACCCAACGTATTTCAGAGGGGAAACCTATTAAATATAAAAACACTAATCTGCATTTGACAGCTATCTAAAGTGCTTAGGGTAGCATGAATACTAAATTTGACTCTACAGATAGGTAGACCTCCCTTTTAGATAAGTAGCCTCAATTAAGCAGGTCGTCCCTAAATTAGTTATTAAAAGCCATGCAATTATGTAGGTAGCTCCCCTCTCTCGATATCTAGGTAGAGAGGCCACCTATTATGTGGTAAGACCCCAGTAGGTAGGTAGAAAGGGCCAAGAGTATGCAAAGCCCCAGCTAGGCAAGGCCCTCCATACATATATAGGAAAAGGCTCCAGGTAGGTTGTCAACACCCCAGGTAGGGAGGTATGTAGGTAAGCAAGACGCCAGGTAGGTAGGAAGGAAGGCAACAAGGCTTCAAGTAGGTAGATAAACAGGGAAGGCCCCAGGTAGGTAGAGAAACAGGGCCCCAAGTAGGTAAGTAAGTAGGGCTCCAGGTATTTTGATAGGCAGACAAGGCCTCAACTAAGTAGGTTGACCTCCAATAGATAGGTTGGTAGACCCTAGATAGGTTGTTAGACCATAGATAGGTAACTTGGTAGGCCCCAGGTAGGTAGGTAGTCCCCAGATAGGTAATTAGGACCCAGGTAGGTAGGACCCAGGTAGGTACAGTATCTAACAAAAGTGAGTACACCCCTAATTTTTTCATAAATATTGTATTATATCTTACATGAGACAACACTGAAGATATGACACTGTAAAACAAAGTAAAATAGTCAGTGTAAAGCTTGTATAACAGCATAAATTTGGCATGCCCTCAAAATACACGCAGTCATCAATGTCTAAACCGCTGGCAATAAACATGAGTACACCTCTATGTGAAAATGTACAAATTGGGCCCAATTTGCCATTCTCCCTATACAGTGTTATGTGACTCGTTAGTGTTACAATGTCTCTGGTGTGAATGGGGAGCAGGTGTGTTAAATTTGGTGTCATTGTTCTCACGCTCTCTCATACTGGTCACCGGAAGTTCAACATGGCACCTAATGGCAAAGAAATAACTGAGGATCTGAAAAAAAATAATTGTTGCTCTTCATAAAATGGCCTAGGCTATAAGAAGATTGCAAGCACCCTGAAACACACTTGGGTTTGAATGTTATAACCCTTTCTCACACCTAGTTAATTTACTAATTTTGTTGCCTTTTAGACCTGTCTTTATTTTTATGTAACTTTTACATTACATTTTATATTTTTTAATAATAATATCATGGAAAATGGTAAAAAAAAAAGTCTGTTTAAA
Organism: Phyllomedusa bahiana; assembly: GCA_025379985.1. Classification (NCBI taxonomy): domain Eukaryota; kingdom Metazoa; phylum Chordata; class Amphibia; order Anura; family Hylidae; genus Phyllomedusa; species Phyllomedusa bahiana. The sequence continues at coordinate 53,196 of JAODAL010003442.1, forward strand.
CAGCAAAAGTGTCGCTATCTCACTTTTCCATCATGGATGTTTACAAACAAGTGATATAGAGTTTAGGGTCATCGGGGGCGGGGATAAAAGTTGCAGTTTCTAAAGTTTTTTTGCTGATTCACGCTTTAAATTGGGCTGGTATATTATCCCCAGTTACAAGGAAAACACAGCCCCAGTACTAACTGTAGAGCTGATCTGGGTCTGATAAGACCCAGCTGCAATTACAACTAAAGAACATTCTGAAAGAGGTAAGCCGGGAGCATAGTATATACAGTGATCAGGACTATAGTCATAAATTGTCACTGCCACTTAAATGCAGAGATAGGCTGCCGCTAACAGCTGTCTCTCCACTCTCCCAGCAGCAAACTCTGCAACGGACTTTTCAAAACATCTGATGCTAAGTTAGGTGCCAGCCACCAGGACCGATATGGTAGATGGGTGGTCAGCATCTAGTTAAAAAGCACCATCACCTCAACTTGCTGCCACGTTGTTGGTGTGCAATGATGAATTATTTCCAGTGTGCTATTTCTCAGTTCTGACCCTTGGCTTTTTTCTGACCTCTCTTTTTGTCTACTTCATTCACTAACCTTCTCTTTGTGACTCGACTATACCTTCTGTCTACTCCTCTGGTACTACTTCAAAAAACTCATGTCTGACCCAGTGAGTTCACCTCATGAGTTGTGACGGTCACCTTCATAAAATTCCTAAACCTGATGTTATAAAGCATAAGGAGCTTAGCAGACTGACATATAGCTTTGTGGGAAAATATTAAAAGTCCAGTGGGTAGTCTTATCAATGATTGGCAGCTATCTTTATACATACATTCAAAGAGGCCAGAAAGAGCATGGATTTTTGCCGAATCTTTTCTTTCAAACCTTTATATCAATTTTCTCAGCAAATTTCGCTCTATAACATGGTGCTATTATTTTATTTTTTGTATTTTAGTTATATACTAACACCATTAATATTGATTTTTCATAGACTCCTTAGACAAAGGTCTTTGACCGAAAAAGTTTGGGACATGCTCTATGAATAATATGTTATATATTTACTAACTGCACCCGGATTTTGTTCTGATTTTGCATACTGTGACTGACGTTAATGGAAGAATAAAGTTTTTTTTAATTGCATCAAGAAAATCTGTGTGTGCCGTTGATTATACAGAATGCTACAACATGGTGCTGGTAGATTAGACCATATGTCTAATGTGACAAGATCCTTTTAACTGAAGACACATAATTTTCTAATTTTCAGGTGAACACAGCTTTAATTTGACACCGATTCTAAGGTGATAGAAAAACACCAGTAGTAGCAATTGGAAATAATAATGAGGAATTCCCTGTGAAGTATTAGCCAAAAGCATAAAGGGGGCTCCAGTTTAAAGTTACATATCAGTTCAGTGTGTGTTTTCTAATGAATAAGCATTTTCTTTCATAGCTCACGTTTTCCTCCCACCCGCTCCCCCCTTCTACTTCAGCCTGAGGCATGTCATAATGTACAGGTCTGCAGATCTATCTTCCCAACCCTAAGAGAAAGTCCTGTACATCCAGCTAAGGCAAAGTTACAGTTTGTTCTGCCAAATGTTTAGGTTGAATGGAGAGTGTTGTGATTTGACACACTTAGGAAGAGATCAAACCAGGTCACATATTCGTATCCAAAAACCACATTACTAATTTAGTTGTAAAATAAGCATCCAATTTTATGTTGTTTTAAGATGTTGATGAACTTTCGTAACAAAAGATCAATATATTTCTGCTATTATGCAACTGTGAGCCAGGAATAACGGTATTGTTACAGTACAATACATATAATGTCATAATAGGAACATTGCAGACATTTAGTTGCTGCACATATAAACAATCGTTGTTAACTCCTTAATCATCGAGCAATTTTTTCATTTTGTTCATTTTTTCCTCCACATCTTCCAAGAGCTATATTTTTTTATTTTCCATCTGCATAGACATATGAGGGCTCGTTTTTTGTGTGACAAAATGTACTTTTACTGGTGTAATTGACATTACAATATAATATACTGGGAAACCCCCCAAACAGGGGCGTAGCTATAGGGGGTCCAGAGGTAGCAGCCGCTACTGGGCCCTGCAGTCTCAGGAGGCCCAAAAGCCCTTCTGCCACATAAGAAGACACAAATATTGGAAATGGCAAATGGTAACTGGGGGCCCCTATTTCATTCCTTGCATCAGGGCCCAGGAGCTTTAAGTTACGCCTCTGCCCCCAAAATTCTATGTGGGGTGGAATGTGATAAAAACATAACTGCACCATTTTTATGGGGGTTTCATTTTTATAGGGTTCACTGTTCAGTATAAATGACATGTTATTAGTATTCTGCAGGTTGGTACAATTTTCGCAATATTTTTTACATTTGCACTGCAGGGCCATTTTCTGAGACCAATAACTTTTTTTATTTTTTCCCCTATGGAGTCAGGGCTGAAGTATAGTTTTTATTGGAATCGTTTTGAGATATATGCAACATTTTGATCACCTTTTATTACAATTTTTTGGGGACATGGGAATTTTTTCTTGTACAGAGTTCACTGTACGGAATAAATTTTAACACCTTACCACTGCAGCCAGTTTTGACCTTCCTGACAGAGCCCCATTGTCACGTACCCGGACGTAGAGGTGGATCCACTGGACCACCGCAAGCGATGGTGTAAGCCACGCCAGGGAACGGAATCTAAGTAGGTCCCGGTTTTCACCAGAGCCCGCCGCAAAGCGGGATGGACTTGCTGCGGCGGGAGTCTACCAGGTCGTTACCCCTGACGTGACTTGCTTGCGGTGGCAGCCGAGGTATAGCGTGGTGCAGAATCGTCAGGCAGGCTCGTAGTCGGGAACAGGCAGAAGGTCAGGGCAGGCGGCACAGGTTCGTGGTCGTGGACAGGCGCAAGGTCAGGGCAGGCGGCAAGAAGCGTGGTCGAGGAACGGAAGCTAATGGTACGGTACACGGTAAGTCAGGACAAGGCTAGTAACGCTTTCACAATAGGCAGAAATGGCACTAAAGATCCGGCAACGGCCCCAGGAAGGGGCAGGCTAAAATAGGGGCAGTGACCGGCAATAGCCAATTACCGGTACACTGGCCCTTTAAATCTCACAGTGCCGGCGCGCCTTAGATGTCGGGGACGCGCGCGCCGGGAGGCTGAGACCGCAACAGGAGCGCGGCCGGGTAAGTAAGGAGGAGCCGGGCCGGCCGGGTGAGCGCGCCCACCGCCCGTCAAGCGGGCGGCGGTGCCGCTCGTGCGGCGACCACGGGTGGGCCCGCGACCCGGGACGGGGGTTCGGGCCCACCCGTGACACCCATTTTTGAGATCTGTCGTGTGTCACTTTATGTGAGAATAACTTTTTAACACTTTTACCTCTTCATGTTCTGCAGAGAATGATTTCTCGTGACACATTATGCTTTAAGTTAGTAAGACATTTTTGTCCAAAATATCCTTGTTTATTTGTGAAAAATATCAAAATATGGTGAAAAATTTACCATTTTAAAACTTCAAAAATTTCTGTGTAAGATAGTTATTTCACTCAAAATAGTTTCTAACTAGAATATACCATATGTCCACTGTAGGTTGGCATTATTTTTAAATGTCTTTATATTTTTTTATGATATTAGGAGGCTTAGAAATATAGTAGTCATTCTTCACATTTTCAAGAAAATTTGCAATATACATTTTTTTAGGGACCAGTCCTGTTGTGATGTAGTTTTAAGGGGCCTGTATGTTAGATACATACATAAATGACTTCATCAAGAAACAACATCCCTAAAAATATTTTCAACAGTGTTTAGGAAGCTTGTTAACCCTTTATTTCACAAAAAGTAAAGCAAAGTGGAGGTGACATTTCAAAATGTCACTTATTTTGCAGATTTTCAGTTTTTATCCATTATTCACAGGAACACTGTAGATGTGACCAGGGAAATGCAATTTAATATTGATTCCCAGGATTCTGCTGTTTTTAGAGACATCCCGTACGTGGCCCTAGTGCGCTCTTTGGCTCAACCACAAGACTCAGAGTAGGAGGAGAACCTATCGGACTTTGGGGTCTCATTTTCAATACGAATTTATTTAGGCACCATTTCAAGTTTGCAGACACCCTAAAGTGCAAAAACTTAATAAACACCCCTAAAAAGACCCCATATTGGAAACTTCACCCCTTAAGGAAAATATCCAGGAGTATATTGACCCGACAGGTCTTCCACACATTTTTTTTAACAGGGCTCACCGTGCAGTATGCATGACCAGTTAGTTTTACTCTGTGCGTTGATACTTACTGCAATACCCAATTTATATAGTTTTTTTTATGTTGAGGCACTTTAAAAAAAAGTGTTTTAATTGTGTAAAACAATATTTATGCCTCGCTGTCTTCTGATATTTTTCTGTATACAGTGCTATGTAAAGGCTTCTTTTTTTGCGGGATGAACTGGCGTTGTAATTGGCACCACTTTGGCGTTTTTGATTGCTTTTTATTCCATTTTATGTGTTGCGGATGAACAAGAATGGCAATTCTGTTTTTCTTCTTTTTTTTTTTACAGCGTTCACCGTGCGGGTTAAATAACATCACAGCTTTATAGAGTAGGTCGTTCCATATGTGGCGATACCTAATATGATTGCTTTATTTATTTTTGATCTTTTTTTGGCCGTATGGCATTTGTAAAAGGGAAAAGGATGGTGTTCGTGTTTTTATTTTATTTTTTGTGTTTGTGTTTTATTGTGTTTTTACTTAATTTTACTTTTTCACCTTTTTTTCACTTTTCCCTATAGGGGACTTGTATCAGTGAACCTCAGATCGCAGATACAATAGAGTACAATAGAGATCAGTACAGGGCAGAATTGCTCTATTCTGGTCTCTATGGCAACTGTCACTCACCATGCCCAGCAATGCCCACAATGCATTGTGGGCATGGTAACGTCACAGACAGCCCCAAAGTGTTTATTACAACACTCCCGGACTGTCAGCTACCGACATGCTGCTATGCCGATTACAGGCCAAAGGAGCTCACTACTCTTGTCTGTGCTTTAGCTGCGGCGATCGTGATAGATCGTGACAGCTAAGGGTTAATCAACTGCGGCTGGAGCTCTCTGGCCACGGATGATGAAGCATGAGGCCAGCGGTAATATACCACTGGTCCCATGTAGCGATCGTGCGGGAAGTCAATTCCCGCTAGGGCGTATGGGTACGTCCAATGTCGGGAAGGGGTTAACAGCTCAGACTTTTATGGATAAGGCAATACCAATTATGTGTTACTTTATTTTTTTATTTGTAAAATGGCAAAAGCGGATGTTTTTTATATTTTCAAATCATAATTTTTTTTTACTTGTACATGTAGTACCTTTAGGGTACTTGACCATGAGAGTGCACAACTGGTTGTACACCATTCTTCATATATATAATGAAGTAGGGTGTACCAAGATGGCAGCTGTGAAAGCCTTCATTAGGCTTCTGCCTGCCATGGTAACCGCTCAACACCCTGGGATCTCAGTGCATGGGGGGAGGCAATCAGGGAGAGGAAAGGTGCATAACACTATTCCTCATACATTTAGATGCTGCAGCCATGGCTTCTAAAGCGGTGAGTGTCAGCTGTAATTAACAACCTGTATTTGCCACGTATGGAATGGGCTCAGTAAGTGGTGGGGGGATTTTGCATACAACTGGCCAGGAGTCACCAACAGATAAGAAAACGGGATGCAGCAGACAAACAGGATGCAGCAAGCAAAAGTGTGAGACTGAGCTATGTCAGACCAGTAGTTGATACCAGGGGCCAACCACAGGAAACAGATGACAAATCCAAAGGTTAAGATAAACTTGAAACCAGAGCAAGGTCAAAGTCAGTATCAGTATGCTTCTGTCAAAGTAGCTGTATGGGATTGGTTTTTTGGAGGATGAGCTTTATAGTCTTTGAAGACAACTTTTTTGTGTACATTTAACTTGACAATTAACTTTTAACTTTTTCAGAGAGGAAATAGACAAACAAAAGAGTACTCTTATTGTTTTTTTCTTTTTCCACATAAAAATGTGTTACCTTTATTCTATTAGTCAGTGGGATTATAGCAATAACAAATATTTATAGTTTTTAATATGTTAATTCTTGCCCAGTTAAAGCACTTTTTATGGAAAAAATATTCTCTTGTCACTACATTCCAACAGCCATAACTTGTTTTATTGTCCCATCGATATAACCATTAATTACTGATTACCTTTATCATTGTTTTGTTTTTTTGCAGAGGAAATGGAAAAAAATCTGCAGTGCTTGTTTGTGCTTTTTATGTCATTCACTGTGTAGTTTAAATAATGTTAACTTTGACAATGGAGGCGATATTCTAAATAGAGATTTACACTATTATAACATAAAACACTTTTTATAGCAGTTTTTTTTTTTAATGCACACAGTTTTTTTCAGAAATGTCAACATTATTTTTAAGTCATTCTAGGGAACTTCACAATGTGATCTGTGATCACCGATATAATGATTTAATACTGTGTTTGGCAACCCCTTGAACATAAATGTTACATCCACAAACTTAAATGTATTTTTCTGATGTTTGAAGTGATATAGAAACACAATGTAGCAACTATTTGTGAAGTGTAAAGAAAAATATACAAGCTTTTTTCAAATTTTTGTAAATTTAAAAACTGAAGTGTGGCATGCATATGTATTCATCCCCTAAAACAGTCAATACTTTGTAGGACACCTTTAGCTGCAATGACAGCTGCAAGTCGGTTGGTTATGCACTTCTAGAGGCTGGAATTTGTTCCCATTCTTCTTTACAAAATAGCTCTAGCTCAGTCAGATTGGTTGGTGAATGTTTGTGAACAGAAATTTTCAAGTCATGCCACAGATTCTCAATGGGATTTAGGTCTGGACTTTGACTGAGCTATTTTAACACATGAATATATTTTGATATAAAACATTCCATTGAAGCATTGGTTGGATATCTAGAGTCGTTGCCATGCTGGAAGGTGAATCTATGACCAAGTCTCAAGTCTTTTGCAGCCTCTAAAAGGTTTTTCTCCAGGACTGCCCTGTATTTAGCACCATCCATCTTCCCCTCAACTCTGACCAGCGTCCCAGTCTCTATTGAAACAAAGTGTCCCCAAAGCATGATGCTGCCACCACATTTAGACCAAAAAGCAAAATTTTGGTATCATCTGAGCAGAGCATCTTCTTCCACATGCTTGCTGTGTCCCCTACAGAGCTTTTTGAAAACTGCAAACGGGAATACTTATGACTTTCTTTTAAATGTCTTTCTTCATGCCACTCTTCCATAAGGGCCAGATTTGTGGAGTAAACAATTAATAGTTGTCCTGTAGACAGATTCTACCACCAGAGCGGTGAATCTTTGCAGCTCTTCCAGAGTGACCCTCCTGGCTGCTTCTCTAACTAATGTTCTCCTTTTCTGGGCTGTCACTTTAGAGGTATAACGGTCCCAGTCGTAGAAGTGTAAGCCACGCCAGGTAGCGGAGTCTAAGTAGGTCCCGGTTTTCACCAGAGCCCGCCGCAAAGCGGGATGGACTTGCTGCGACAGGAGTCTACCAGGTCGCTACCACTGACGCGACTTGCTTGCGATGGCAGCCGAGGTATAGCGTGGTACAGAATCGCAAGGCAAGCTCGTTGTCGGGGACAGGTAGAAGGTCAGGACAGGCGGCAATGGTTTGTGGTCGTGGTCAGGCAGGAAGGTCTGGGCAGGCGGCAGAGGTTCGTGGTCAGGAGACGGAGGCAAACGGTACGGTACACAAAAGATCAGAACAAGACTACAGGAACGCTTTCTCGATAGGCAAAGGCACTAAAGATCCGACAGGGAGTGGGCGGATGCGCCCAAGTAGTATAGAGGCAGCGCCCGGCAATTAGCCAATTACCGGCACGCTGGCCCTTTAAAATTCACAGAGCCGGCGTGCGCACACCCTAAAGCACGGGGACGGGCACGCCGAGCTGCAGGAGACTGCAGAGAGACTGGAGCGCGGCCGAGTGAATACCGGCGCGCAGGGGAACGAGTGTGCCTGACACCCAGGCAGCGGAGGCACTCGCCCTAGTAGCGGGGGTGCGGGCAGAGCTGTGACGGCGCCCGCAGCCCGAGTTGCAGGCTGTGGCGCTGATCGCAACAGTACCACCCCCCTTAGCCCTCCCCGTCTTCCTGGCCTGGAGGAATTTGTGCACCACCTCAAGGTCCAGGATGTTGTCCTCCGGCTCCCATGATCTTTCTTCAGGCCCAAACTCCTTCCAGTCGATAAGGAAATGCCTCTTTCCCAGATGGTCTTCATATCCAGAATTTCTTTTACAGCGAAGATGTTGGTGGACTCCGCTTCGGAAGACGGAGGAGTAATCCTCTGGGAAAAGCGGTTCAGGACCACAGGTTTCAACAAGGAGCCATAGAAGGAGTTGGGAATACGCATGGTGGGTGGGAGCCGGAGTTTATAGGCAGCCGGGTTGATGCGACTGAGTACTTCAAATGGCCCTACATACCGGGGACCCAGTTTGTAAGAGGGTACCTTGAGCCGGATGTATCTAGCCGAAAGCCACACCTTGTCGCCAGGGGAAAAAACTGGGGAAGGTCTTCTATTTTTGTCCGCTTGGACCTTCATGCGTGCGGACACATGCTGCAGAGACTGGCGCGTCTGATTCCAAATGGACAGCATATTTTGGGCCAAAGTATCCGCTGCCGACACCTTAGACGGAGAAGACAATGGTAACGGAGGGCGGGGATGCTGGCCATACACAACGAAAAATGGAGAGGTACCAGTGGATTCTGAGTACAAGGAGTTTTAAATGAAAACTCTGCCCAAGGAAGTAAACTAGCCCAGTCATCCTGTCGGGCCCAAACAAAGTGCCGCAAATAGCCCCCCAAGATCTGATTGATTCTCTCCACTTGTCCGTTCGTCTGTGGGTAGTAGGCCGAGGAGAAATTCAGGTTCACCTGCAACCGAGAGCAGAGAGCCCGCCAGAACCTCGACACGAATTGGACCCCCCGATCCGAGACAATATGCTGGGGAAGTCCGTGTAGACAGAAGATGTGGAGAAAAAATTTCCTGGCCAACTGGGGTGCAAATGGTAGACCTGGCAAGGGGATAAAGTGTGCCATCTTCGAAAAAAGGTCTGCAACCACCCAGAAGACTATGTTGCCTGAGGAGGGAGGAAGTTCCGTGATGAAGTCCATCACCACATGAGACCAAGGGGCCCTGGGGATGGGCAGAGGCTGGAGCAAACCCACAGGTTTGTGGCAGGTCTTGTTACGGGCACAAGAAACGCAGGACTTTACGAATTCCTTGACGTCCCTCACAAGCTCCGGCCACCAGTAAAAACGGGAGATTAGGAGAAACGATTTGCGTGCTCCTGGGTGACCTGCCACTAGAGAACAGTGTCCCCATTTCAAAATTCTCCTGCGGAGCACAGGACGGACGTAAGTCTTCCCTGGAGGCACTTTTCGAAGATCCACCAGAGCCGCAGAGATCGAGCATTCGGGGGAAATTATATGCTGGGGCACGCCCTTCTCCCCCAACACATCGGAGACACGGGAGAGCGCATCGGCCCTGACGTTCTTCTCTGCCGGCCGAAAATGTATCTGGAAATCGAAGCACGAGAAGAAGAGGGACCATCTTGCTTGACGTGGATTGAGGCATTGGGCCGATTGGAGGTACTGAAGATTTTTATGGTCGGAGTAAATGGTGATGGGATACCCAGCTCCCTCCAGAAGATAACACCATTCCTGGCTTGATAGCCAGCAACTCCCGATCCTCGATGGTGTAATTCTTCTCCGTTGGGGAGAAGGTCTTGGAGAAGAAGGCACAGGTGACCATCTTGCCCTTAGGGCCCTTCTGCATGAGAATTGCGCCTGCCCCGACCGAGGAGGCATCTACCGCCAGAAATAATGGCTTCTCGGTATCAGGTCTGGTCCGGACGGGCGCGGAGGCGAATGCTGCCTTAAGCTGAACGAATGCCTTTTCGGCCTCTGGCGGCCACTGCCTAGGGTTGGTGTTCTTGGTAAGTGCTACAATAGGCGCCACCAATGTAAAATAGTGCAGAATAAACTGTCGATAGTAATTCGAGAAGCCCAGGAAGGGTTGTATGGCTCGTAGATCCACCGGCCTAGGCCACTGCAAAACGGCCGACAGCTTGGCAGGATCCATCTGTAACCCTCGGTCCGAGATGACATAACCAAGGAACGGGAGGCTGGTCTGGTGGAAGAGACATTTCTCTAATTTGGCATAGAGGTGGTTGGCACGTAGCCACTCCAACACCAGGTGGACATGGGAGCGATGAGTCTCCAAATCAGCAGAAAATACCAAAATGTCGTCTAGGTAGACCACGACACAAGTATAGAGGAGATCCCGGAATATATCCTTTACGAATCTTGGAAGACTGCTGGGGCGATACACAGACCGAAGAGCATGACGAGGTACTCAAAGTGGCCATCCCGGGTGTTAAAAGCAGTCTTCCACTCATCCCCCTCTCGTATGCGGATGAGGTTATAGGCCCCTCGCAGGTCAAATTTGGAGAAAATCTTTGCTCCACGAAGCCGGTCAAACAGTTCTGTGATCATTGGCAAGGGATAGCGGTTCTTCACAGTGATTTTATTAAGTCCCCGATAATCGATACAAGGCCGCAGGGAGCCAACTTTCATCTGCATAAAGAAAAATCCTACCCCCGCTGGGAAGGAGGACTTGCGTATGAAGCCCTTCTGAAGGTTTTCCCGAATGTAGGTCGACATTGCTTGGGTTTCCAGCACCGACAGTGGGTAGGCCCTGCCCCTGGTAGGACTGATTCCCGGCAGTAAGTCAATCGGTCAGTCGTAGGGGCGATGAGGCGGAAGGGTCTCGGCCTGCTTCTCGGAGAAGATGTCCGCATAATCCCGTTATTCCATGGGCAGACCTGGCAGAGGCCTGGAGGACGGTTGGGAAGAAGCGGAGTGCACCAGGCGTGGTGCCACCAGGCAAAGGTTCTGGCAGTCAGGACCCCAGCGTATGACCTCGCCTGTCTTCCAATTGAGTGTAGGGGCATGGCGCTGCAGCCACGGAAGCCCCAACAGGATCGCTGAGGAAGATCGAGACAGCACGTTTAGGGAGATCTTCTTCTTGTGCAAGATGCCCACGTGGAGGGTCACCGGCTTGGTCTTGTACCGAATGGCGTCTACAAGGAGCTCCCCTGTGACCGAGGATATCACCAACGGCTTCTCCAGTCTAACCACTGGAAGCTGATACCGGGACACAAGGGCAGCATGGATAAAATTCCCAGCGGAACCGGAGTCCAGGAAAGCAGGAGTCTGGAATACAAGTCCCGAGTCAGTCCTGATCTCCACAGGCAGGCGCGGAGAGGATGAGTTCTCACCTAGGGATGCCTCCGCAACATAGCCTAGGTGCGGGCGTTTCCCGGACGTTGGGGGCGAAGCGGACAACTCCTCCGAAAATTATCCGGACTGGCGCAGTACAGGCACAGCTTTTCTCCATGCCGACGAGATAACTCCTGTTCAGAAATGTGAGCCTGATCCACCTGCATGGGCTCTTCTCCAGACGGTAAAGGAAGCGGCAGTGGAGGCCTCTGTAACACCGGAGCCAGGCGTGGCAGACGGCGGGGTCGCGCCAGGTCACGATCTTGGCGAAGCTCTTCTTGCCTCTCAGCAAAACGCACGTCTATGCAGGTGGCCAGGTGGATTAATTCGCTTAAGGAGGGCGGCAAATCTCTTGCTGCAAGGGCGTCCTTAACCATGCTGGAAAGGCCTTTCTTAAAGGTGGCACACAGGGTGGCGTCATTCCAGGACAGCTCTGATGCCAGGGTGCGAAACTGTACCGCATAATCTCCGACCGAGGATTCGCCCTGGCGCAGGTTCAAAAGTGCTGTCTCCGCAGAAGATGCCCGCGCTGGCTCCTCGAAGACACTGCCGAATTCTGAGAGGAAGGCATGCAGGTCACTAGTCACTAGATCGCTCCTGTCCCAGAGGGGTGTAGCACAAGCCAGGGCCTTCCCGGACAACGGGCTGACCAAAAACGCCACCTTGGAACGTTCAGACAGGAATTGGTCCCCATTAACTCGATGTGCATGGTGCACTGGGTGAGGAATCCCCTGCAGAGCTTGGGGTCGCCGTCAAATTTGGCGGGCAGCGACAAACAGAGCTCGGGTCCCAACGGGGTCAGTGTCGTCGCCGGAGTGGTGGCGACCACGGGAGGAGGTGGAGGCTGCTGCTGGGCGGTGACGAGCTGCTGCATCATGGTGGTTAGTTGATCCAGCTGTTGCGCCTGCTGGGCCAGTTGCTGAGACTGTTGGGCAACCACGCAAGAGAGGTCCGCCACACTGGGCAACGGTACCTTGGCAGGATCCATGGCCGGATCTTATTGTAACGGTCCCAGTCGTAGAATTGGATCCACTGGACCACAGCAAGCGATGGTAAGCCACGCCATTGAGCAGAGTCTAAGTAGGTCCTGGTTTTCACCAGAGCCCGCCGCAAAGCGGGATGGACTTGCTGCGGCGGGAGTCTACCAGGTCGCTACCCCTGACGCGACTTGCTTGCGATGGCAGCAGAGGTATAGCGTGGTACACAATCGTAAGGCAAGCTCGTAGTTGGGGACAGGCAGTAGGTCAGGACAGGTGCAATGGTTCATGGTCGTGGACAGGCAGGAAGGTCAGGGCAGGCGGCAGAGGATTCACAGAGCCGGCACCCGCTACCCCTAAAGCACGGGGACGTGCGCGCCAAGCAGCAGGAGACTGCAGAGAGACTGGAGCGCAGCTGGGTGAGTACCGGTGAGCAGGGGAACGAGTGCGCCCGTCACCCGACACCCGGGCAGCAGCGGCACTCACCTTAGTAGCGGGGACGCGGGCAGAGCTGCGACGGCGCGCGCGGCCCGCGTTGTGGGCTGCGGCGCTGTTCGCAACCAGAGGACGGCTATGTCTTGGTAGGTTAGCAGTTGTGCTATACTCCTTCCATTTGCAGATGATTGATTGGACAGTTGTAGAGATGTTCAGAGTTTTGTTTTTTGTTTTTTTAAACCTAACTTTGTAATACACTTTGTCACCACTATATCCCTGACCTGTAGGTCGTGTCCCTTGGAAATCAGGATGCTTTTAGTTCACTTATGTTCTCTAATGAACCTTTCACAAGAAAACTGTAGTTGTACTGAAAAATTACAATCAAATGTCAGACTTGATTTTATTTAGGGGTATCAGATTATGGAGGGCTGAATACATATGCACACAACACTTTTCAGTTTTTTAATTTGAAAAAATTTGTCAAAGCCCTTATAATTTTTTTTATACTTCACAAATACATGCTACTTTATGTTGCTTTATCATATAAAATATCAATAAAATAGATTCACGTTTGTGGCTGTAACATCTAAAAGTGAGGAAAAGTTCAAGGGGTATGAATACTTGCGCAATCCTCTTGCAAGGCTCTACCAGAGAACCATTAAGAACTATTGCTATTCGAAATGCATCAGCTGTGTCTGACTTATGTAGATATAAAATTTTGAATGGAGTAAATAAAAAGTGATTTTATACTTGGATCTAACACAGCTAAATATATTAGGTTGTGTATTGGATAAGGCTCTACCAAAGCCTTACTGCCAGTCAGTAACAAACTAATATATTTAGCTGTACTATGTCCTGGCTGTCATTGCAACCTAATAAGATCCTGCCATCATGCAGGGTTTAATGAGGTAACTATCTAACCCCTTAAATGCTACAGTCACTATTGACACACAATCGCATTCACAGCCACTTACGAAGACCCACTGCTATAACCAGGTTAGGTACAGCCATTACTTTCTTATTAGATTCAATATAACTCATAGTAACCCGAGAAGGAAGGAACAGTACAGTAGCACTCAAAACCAAGATTCAGAGAGAGCATGGCTTGGGCGCCAAGCAAAATGGCTGCACCATGAGCTCTGAGGCATCACTGCCTGTATGGGCAGCAATCCAGAGTAATCCTGGCACCAGCTAAACAAAAACAACCTGCAAGCTCTCAGCGAACCAAAGGGCTCTGCCTGGAGAAGAAAGGTTCATTACTGGAGTACTTTACTCTTCACTCCCCGCCGCCGGAGAATCTGTGGCCTACACAGGCACCAGTACTGCTCACTGCTGATGGTGCTGATCACACAGCTTATATCCCTCTGGACTCTCCCCCGGGAAAGGCTCTTGGGAGGGACCTGTACCACCCACCTTTACCACAGAGACCCCACTGGCAAGTCACCAGAATTAGGCCTGAGACTGGTAAGATCCCGCCGGCAGTGCAACTTACATCACTTGGGAGCTTCCGACTCGAGCTCCATGCCCCACCACACACCGCGGATGGCAAAGCTCAGAATATAACAGGTCCTGACCTTACACAGACCCCGACAGCAGATGGGGACTGTCTTTGTCTCTACAGCAATCTATTCCTCAGCCTGTGATACTACAGGCAAACAGCAAAGAGTCCCTGCTGAGGGAGCACGTCGCATCGAATACACAGGATAAGGTACAGCTATTTTCTAGTGCACCTGGCTGTATTCTACCTGCACCGCCATTGTGTCATGGCAGCTCACCTTCTCCAAGCTCGCAGAAGCCTACATGGCAGTCCACGCTGATTTTAAAAAGGATGGGCTGAGGGATCTCTGCCCCTGCCTGCATTTCCAGTGTGCTGGACCAAGACCTATTTCTTCTCCTACACCATCAGTATCAAACATGCAGCATTTATCTGTGCCTGCATCCCACACTCTTTCCCATATACATAGCCCAACTACATTAAAGGGCTCTATCATTAAGTCAGCTAAGATGCAACAGAAAAAAGGGGCCAAAAGCCTCAGGGCACTCCATTACCTGAAGCTGAGACCAGATCTGACTCCCCAGATGAAAGAGGAGCATGTGCAGCTACAATAAGTGATGACACTGCTCCACTACAGAACTGGAGCTCCTCTTCTAAGTCTATGCTTGATGAAGCAGGACTAATAGGTCCCAATGTATCCAGTGCTCCTGATTGACTTAAAACAAATGGCGGAAAGAGTTGATTCACTTGAAAATTCTCATGATCATATCCGCCAATATGTCTCCTCCTTGCAAACTACACTGACCGACCAGTTCAAACTCCTTCAGGACATTAATAGGCAAATAGAGGACCTAGATAATAGGGGGAGATGTAATAATTTCAGGAGGCTTTCCGCAGGTATCTGGAGAAGAAGATATGTTCCAAACTCTAGAGACTGTCTTTAATACGATATTGGGAGAAACTGCATCTCAGAAAATTATGTTAGATAGAGTCCATAGAGCCCTTAAGTCTAACGGCCAGCTCTCATCCCTCAGACATTATCTGCTTTCTCCACGATTTCCAACTGAAAGAGAAAATCATGGCTTAAGCCCGGATTCAGAGATCCATAGAATATCAAGGTTCCACTCTTCAAATATTTCCCATTCGTTCATGAATGACCCTAGAAAATCGTTGACATCTAAAGCCGTTGTTAGATATGCTGAAGGAATACAATAATTCCTAACACTGGGGCTTCCCTCTTCATTGCCTCAAGAAACGGACACTCTGCAGCTCTCCACAGCTTCAAAGGTCTCTCCTACTTCTGCTCTACCCTGGAAATTTTCCCACTAAAAATTAGTGATTGCGAATCAGAGGTTCCTCCTCCTGCTCCACCACGTGAATGGCAGAAGACACAATCCAAAAGAAGACCTCCATCCCAAGGATCATCATTGCACTACCTTCTCTTTGGGACCTGAGTTACTGTATTAATGGAATAGTATTGTATGTTTTTCTTTGTACATTGCCCCCCCCCCTTTATTACATCATATAATTACAAAACTGACACCAGATATTAGTTGTAACCGCATTATCTACAAATTTCTAGTTTCTTCTGGCATCTTGCTCTGGATAGTTTTTTGAGCATTGATCACTCTTATGTTTTATATGACTAATTAGCCAAAGTCTTGGTTACTCTTTGTCACCCCGCTGAGGTTTGCAATAGTATTACCAGACAAAGTTTTTTCTTTTCTCTTATAGGAATTTTTCCTTTATTGACTAACTCTCCAAGACCCCGATAGTCTTGGTATTTGGTAAATTGTTACCTATGTTGTTTGATTTGTGTTTTTGTCTTGTATAGTCTCTTCTTTTTCCTTTTGTCTCCTTAGCTCAGTTTGACAACAAGAAAATGACTTGTACAGCAAAAATGGTATGTCTCGTTATATGCTTTGAACTGCGGTCTGACATTCTTGCCTTTAGATGCGATTGGTGCTCCAATGGTTAAATTATTTTCTATGAATGTCCAAGGTTTAAACTCCAACCTTAAAAGAAAGCTCCTTTATACGAATCTTAAGTCTAGTGTAGTGGATCTGATGTTTGTACAGAAAACACACTTCAACAAAGTCAGAAATTTTTATTTTGTTAGACAATTATATCCCATAGCATATATGGCTTCACAAGAAAGGAAGAAGGCGGGGGTCGTGATTCTTATTTAAAGAAACTGTCCCGTACAGATCAAAAATTCTATAGCTGACCCGGGAGGCCGATATTTAATCGTAAAAGGTACACTGAATGGTTCCCCAATTTTATTATGTAACATTTATACCCCTAATGCTGGCCAATTAAGATTTTTAAAATTTAGCTTTCTTGAAAATCTATGATAAATTATATCTACAATCTCCAACTAGTTCTCATATTAAGCGGTGTATTTCTAGGAGTTTCAGGCAATTAAACCGTAAATTTAATCTTTTCGATCTGTGGAGGATAGTTCACACGTCAGAAAAAAACTATTCTTTTTTTCTCAAATCCACATCAATCCCATTCACAAATAGACTATTTCTTCGGGAATGTGCTAACCCTTAGAATGATGGAGACTGCTAGCATGGGTTCCATAACATTGTCAGATAATGTACTGATCAGTTTGATCCTTAAAAATACAAATATCCCAACTAGGAGATTTTATTGGAGACTTAAAGGGGTTTTATCGTTTGAACTGTTCGTGCTCTTGAGTTGATTCTATGAGATAGAATTCAAAATCCAGGGACTAGTCTCTCCTCTCAGCAGGCATATCTCTCCTCTCAGAAGGCATGTCTGTCCTCCCAGGAGGCATATCTCTCCTTATTGAAGACCTGTAACATCATCATTGTGTGTGAGGCAGGGAAGCAGAAGGTTGTCTGGAGAGGATAGCTCTGCAGCCTCTGCACTGTTCTTATGTGTCTGCAGAGCTACCAGCTGCCTCACAGGCTCCACAAGCTCCTTCCTGTGCTATAACCAGTGATACACACAGCCTGAACTGATTAAACACATGTGAGGAATGCACACTGCCCACCTCCTCCTCCCCCCTGTTATTAGACAGGTGAATGTATGGCTGTGTAATATGGAGGAATGAACACTGCCCTCCCCCTCCTCCCCTCTGTTATCAGGCAGGAGACTAAGACTGTGTAATATGGAGGAAGCACAGAATGTAACACTGTGTTATATGAGGGGGTCTATGAGTTACACGGTCTGTAATTAGTCACATCGTTCACCTTAGAGCTGGGAGATGAGTATAGAGCCAGCAGCCCTCTCACATAGCTAGTTTTACTTTTGGTTTTAACTGCTCAGAGGGGAGAAAACACAGAGTGTGCAGACAGCCATTCACAGCCCAGGGGGCGTGTCTGGGGCGGCATCTGACCGGGGTGTGTCCCAACTAGTCAATCACATAAAAGGGGGCGTGTCCCGACTAGCAGCAGCAGAAATAGAAAACAGATGCATAGAAAATCTCATATCTGCTAAACCAAGTGACTGAGGTAATGCAACCCAATTACAAAAGTGCTTATTTTTACTGTCCCCATAATCTGAGACATGATCTTTGTAGCGATACAACCCCTTTAATAAATCCTTACTTAAAAATTCATTGCATAGAGAAGAATTGAGAAAACACCTAGTTGAATATTAGAAGTTAATACGGGTTCAGTGTCTTATAATGCTACTCTTTGGGAAGCCCACAAAGCTGTTTTCAAAGGAAAATGTATGGAATTGGGGACTCGACTAAAAAGGGACAGGAATTCACAGGAGAATAAATATATTGAGGAGCTTAAACAATTAGAAATCAGATTGGTGACAAACCCAAACAGAGCTACCTTGCGACGGATCGTGAATTTAAGATCTATCCTGAAAAATTTTGCCCTATATAGTACAGAAAAATTGATGGTATTTTCAAAACATAGATACTATTAGAAAGCCAATAAAGCCCACACTCTCCTAGCCAAGATGCTACGGGATGACTCGGAGTGTCTTCTGATTCCACATTCTTTGAAGAATAATATGGGTGTTCCCATTTATGACCAAACTCAATTGTGGAAATTTCGTATTTTTCAAAACTTTATAACATTCCTAAAACAGTACCCAGTGTTACAAGAATTTCTACATTCCTGTAATTTGTCAACTCTTTAAACCTCCCTATCACAAACGAAGAAATAGTGGTTACTCTCAAAGCCCTTCCCCCTAGAAAATCACCAGGGCTGGATGGACTAATATATCTATACTATCAAACTTTCCAGTCCCAACTACTCCCCTGTTTTATAGCACTTTACAACTCTTTTTTGCTAGGATCCCCTATCCCGCATACCATGCTACATATATTTAATATTAATACCTAAACCTGACAAGGCCCTCCTGGAGTGCAGTAGATAAAGACCTATTGCCTTATTAAATGTGGATCTTAAATTTTTCATCAAAAAATTGGCAACTCAGCTTTAATTTCATTTACCGCATTTGATTCATAAAGACAAAGTGGAATTTATCCTCTGTAGACAAGGAGGGGACTACACTAGAAGAGCGATTGATTTAATTGATGTTGTAAATAAAAGACAGGACTCTATGTTAGCTTAGATGCTGAAAAGGCCATTGATCATCTTAACTGGTCCTTTATGTGTAGCACTTTGAAGGCACTTGGGATTGTGGGTCCTTTTGTTACTTGTTTCTTGTCTTTTTTCCCATCCCTATGATTAGAATACCTCATGCAATATCCCCTCTAATGCAAATACAAAATTGTACTAGGCAGGGCTGCCCTCTTTCCCCTTTATTTTTTGCTCTTTTTATAGAACCTTTAGCTGAGCTGTTAGACTGCATCAGGACATCAGAGGCATATTTTTGAAAGATACTAAATTTAAGATTTCATTATACGAAGATGATTTCCTGTTGACCCTGACTAATCCTATTACCGTCCTTCCAAACTTGCATGCTCTTCTGACTCAATTTGGTGTTATTCCTTCTTGGTCAGCTCTTTATTCCTACACAAGATGGATGGAAATCCAGAAATTATGGATGGCCGCCATTCATCCTAACTCCCTCCTTTGGGTAACTACTACCTCAAGCTTTGGGGCGACATATATGATCCAAGCGCAAAAAGGTCATTTCTTAAGCTTTAAAGCGATGTAGAATGTGCCAGAATGTATGAAGCTGTTCTACTGTGGGTTCTACAGTCGGTCATTGATTTGGCACTTTCTAGTTCCACTACGACAGCTCAGGTAAACCACTTTTAACTTGGTCTGGCTGTCCCCGCAGTAATGCACCTAGTTTTTCCATCCTCCAGTCATAAATGTGGAAACTCATACAGTTGTGGTGCGGCACGCCTTCAGAACACCCCACATGTTGGGCGCATCAGAAAGTGCCACACTTTTGGAGTGCGTCTGGTCATACATCTAGAGAACAAGGCTGTGACTGTTTTTGGGCTGAGAGGACACTAGAATACTTGTGCAGCCCCGTACATACATGTCACTCTTGGTGTCTGTTTACTAAACTCAATGGTCCTGACTAGGAACATCTGGAGGAGATGCTAATGGATGGTGTAGCAGATGAGACCATGGTTTTAAAATAGGCTGTTCTGGTTTGTGGATATAGTGGACTATCAAACATTGAAGTTGAGGTCTTTCCCTGATCTACAGTCCATCCATGACTTATTATCTTCGAGTACTTTCTCCTATTTTCAGATTAGCTGCTATATGTGTTCAGTTAGGAACCAATAAGGTTTCCAAACTTACATTGTTTGAGAAGATTTTTCATGCGGGTTTATCCACCAAAGGGTTGATCTCAGCAATATATCAGATATTAATAACCCCACTCTTGGAATCACCTACCCAACATGCCTACATGTCCAAATTGCCATTATCGAGCAAAACCTGGCAAATAATTTGGAAACAAGTTGTTCGCTCCTCTATATTGTTCCAAAATAAAGAAAATCAATACAAAATATTGATGTACTGGTATCATACCCCAGTCTTGCTGGATATTCCTGATGTTTGCTGGAGATGTGGAGATTCCATGGCAAATCTTCAACATATTTTTTGAGAGTGTACTCTGATTATTCCTTTCTGGAAACAAGTCCAGTTGCCGACATTTGAATTAATGCAAATTAAGGTCCCATTTAACCAGCAAACCTATATTCTATGTTACACAAACATGTAGGAAAGAGTTAATGCCCCGGCACTGTCTACTCCACCTTTAACATGGATCAGCGTGGATTCATCGTGGATTCATAGAAGATAAACACACTCACCATACGACAGTAAAATCTTCCTTTATTTCGGCACACCGTCCCGTGGAGGGGCAGACATAGGATGCGTTTGTTCACAGGCAAAAGCTGTTTCACGCTTGCTCGCGCTTCTTCTCAGCCACTACGGGAATGGCGTTTACAGCCACCAAATGCTTGATAGCGAAATACTGGAAGCAAATTTCCATCCTGTCTAATATGGACCTGTGTGTCAGTGTTAAAGATGTTAGAGAAATGGAGTATCTCAAAGCTTTAATAAACAATTGTCTGGAATTCTTTGACTCCATTTGGAAACCATAGGATACATATCGTATCCTTCATGATATATAATTTGATCTGTAGTATCTTGTTAGGCTGCAAATTCAAATATATTAATCGTTATCCCTAATGTATCCTGTCTTCCTTTGTCTTAACTGTGTATAATTTCTTGACATTACAAGGGCTATTATTTGATTTATTAATTTTGTATGTACATACATATGGTCTTTTTTGTTGCTTTTTGTTTATCTTCATTCATAAAAGCAAATATATCTATTCATATGTTTCCTTCTTGTTCATATATGATAATTATATGTAATTTAGATTTGTACTTGTGAAGAATTTACTGTATGTCTTAAAGGGGTTTTCTCATCACATGCCTTCACAGACTTGAGTTGTTTCTGTCTCTTACAGCTTCAAATCCCTGGGCGTATCTCTCCTCACAATATAGCTATGTTCACACGGCTGATTTTGGGACGGATTTCAGTCCATATTGAGCGCCGTACTGTGCGCAAATACGGCTGAACTCCGTCCCTGTCATTACGGTAATCCACAGTTCTCATAGAGAACTATGGGTTCCGTCTCCTCTCCCCGCTCGCGAAATACGACGAGCAGGGAGAAAGTGATATGCACATTATCTCGGCGTGATACGCGCTGTGGATAATGAAAGTCTATGGGGCCGGCGAGCAATTACGGCGTGAATCAGCCGTCTGAACATAGCCTAAGTGGGTCTTTCCTCCCAGTGGGCGTATATTCCTTCACTGAAGACTAGTGACAACATCATTCTGTGTCAGCAGTAGGAGGGAGAGGATGCCACAGCTCTGAAGACCTCCTGCAATGGTTAGTTCTCATGTCTGCAGAGCTGTGACCTCACTCCACAAGCTCCTTGTAACCAGAACACCTGTGTTATACATACAGCCTGAACTGATGAAACCAATGTGAGGAATGAATTCTGCTCCCCCCTCTGTTATCAGGCAGGAGGTAAAGGGGAGACTGTATAAGGCTGTGTTATATGAGGGAGAGAGTGAATCTAGCAGCTGTATACTCAGTAATTGCCCATATCCTTCACATATAACTATCACTGGGAGATGAGCATGGAGAGGATCTCAGGCAGTCTTTATTATACAGACACAGCAAGCACAGAAAGCTGAGGCAGCTAGTTTCACTTTCATTTTCCACAGCTCAGAGGGGAGTAAGCACAGAGTGCAGGCAGCAAATCACAGCACAGGGGGCATGTTCCATCCTAGGGACATGTTCCAGCAAGTTGAACTAAATATCAGTCAGCCAATGACAGCAAGGGGGGCCTGCAAAAATAGCTCTAGACACACACAGATTAGCTCATATCTGCTATACTAAATGATTTAGGTAATGCAAACCAATTGCAAAAGTGCTTATGTTTACTGTCCCTATCATTACAGATATGATCTTTGTAGTGAGAAAACCCCTTTAAGTTGTATAGTTATGTGATATTGACTGTTTACTATATTTCTAAAAAAAAAAAATGTGTTTTCTATTGAAAATTCAATATAAAAAAGTTAAACAAAAAAAAACAAGATTCAGAATTGATGCCGCACCATATAGACGAAAATATGATCATATCCAAATAGCGTGTCATTTTATTGGCACACAAAACAAAACATATATATAACTTATGGGTAAAAAGCAAACGGCGACATGTCAGAAAAGAGGCACCTCCACGCCAGTTTTAAGGCGCATTAAATGAGTGTATAGTGCACCTGAATGAATGAACCTGTCAAAAATCTGGTGTCTGGTATACCTTGCTAGCATATTTGATGCGCCTATTTAGGTGTTTTCAAATGTGTCGTGCCTAGTATAAAATGTGCCTAGTTTAGATGTATTTCAGTTCATTTATATAGAGAATAGGACATCAACAGTTTTTTATGTATAAAATACACCAAAAAAAATGGCGCAGCCCTAATGGGACATGTCACCTAAATAGTTTGTGCGTCTCATGCCACACTTCATCTGTCTTAGTACACAATAGGGGTTATACAGAGATATATATCCACAGTGTCAGATAGAGACACTACCGTATTCTATGGATATATATCTCTGTATAACCGCTATTGTGTTCTAAGCCTGATGAAGGATGCACGAAACGTGTTGCTTTTAACCCATAATTTATATATCTTTTATTTGTTTTGTGTGGCAAAAAAAACAACACACTATTTGGATATGATCCTAGTGTTCATTTATATAGTAAGGCATTAATTCTAAATCTTGGTTTTGAGTGCTACTGTAGTGTTCCTTTTTTTTTCTCGGGTTACTCCAGGTTATCTTGAACTCCTAACCATGGTGGACCTTTGGTGCAGGGACCACCTGGGCACTGAAACGTGGCTGCTCAGCTTTAACCACTCCATATCTTCAGAGTGAGTTGTACCATTTATGTACAACTCCGTCAGGTGAGCACAACCATCACATACTATTATTGCATACTACTAATATTCTTATCACTCGTCCTAATGTCTTTTCAGCACTGATTTCTTATTAGTGATAAGTCTACTGCTAGATCCCCTACTGATCCTGAGAATAAAGGGGTTGTAGTAGTGGAGCAGTGCTGCAGTCCCCTCCAATATGCTATTGCTCTTTGTTCATTTAAGCTTGCTAATTTGTAACAATTTCTAAAAAATCGTGAGTTGTGACAATAGTTGTTCAGTATAAATCTGCCTTTAGTTCACAGACACAACATTTTATCTTGAAAAAAAAATGAAACTGAAAATAGAGAATCTACATTAAGCAAAAATGGCTATACAATACATGGAAACCTCTAAAGAAGCATTTATGCTATCTACAATACATGAAAAAAACTTTGAGATTCTTAGTTCACACATTTTGATCAAAAAATGCTTAAGCCACTCCCGACTTCAACGGGATCTCAAGGCCGGTGGTCCTACTCTATCTTTATCTCTCATTAGAGCCAAATTCAGACTTCTCATTGGGCCAACAGGCCTCCACAATCCAGGTTCACATTGTGTTTTTCAGAAATGTTTTTTTGTGCAGAACTATACATTGTATTTGGCATATATTGCTTTTAATCTGTATATGGAGGAAGGGATTCCTCCATTTTGGTTTCTTGCACCCCGCCCACCTCTACAGGTTGTTGAATCAGTGCAGTATGCTTGCAAGGTTGGTGCTTCTTTTATTTTTCTCTCTGGATTGTGGAGGCCTGTTGGCCCAATGAGAAGTCTGAATTTGGCTCTAATGAGCAATAAAAATACAGTAGGACCATCCGCCTTGAGATCCCATTGAAGTCGGGGGTGGCTTAAGCATTTTTTTTATCAAAACGTGTGAATTAAGAATCTCAAAGTTTTTTTTCTACATTAAGCATGCTCAAGTTCCCTTATATTCTGAAACCAAAAATAAGGTAATTTTTTTTGTGATATACTGATACTGCCCTGTGTGTATACTCAAATGCTTAATCCTGTATCTTTCTTCATCGGTATCCATTCAGATACCTAAAAAAGTATTCTGATGGATACTGCAATGAATCCATAGGAAATAATACGGCACAAGTAGTCCAAAGTGACTTTTACGCTATATCTCAAGCATATATGGCTTCTGTGGTGGAAAAAAAAGTATGGGAATGAAGGGCGACATGTATTATTAAGTATAAAGAAACACCTATCATACTACTTAGGTCTTGTCCCCACAGCAAAGGTTATTTGTCAGTTTTTCAGACGGTTTGCGACTTTACAAACTGTCTGAAAACCGACAAGCAATGCTCCCACGTAGACTTCAATAGAAAATCCGTGCAGCAGCCCCCACTGCACGGATTTTCCACCGGACGGTTTCTGACACCGCCGGCGGCCTTAAAAACTTAGATGTTAATTCTTCCGCCTGGTTTTCGGGCGGAACATGAACATGTGGTTGTGAAGAGGGAAGATTTTCGACCGGTATTTAGTCTCTGCCATGTAAACGCAGCCTTATAGTGCAATTATTACAGATATTTGTGTAATTATCAGTAAACATTATTAACTCTTTAGTAGTGTATTGTACCACCAACTCCTGTACACTACATAAATGCCAGTCAAAACGTTAACATAAATGCCAGCTAGAACTTACTAATGTCTGCACACAAATACCAGCAGCAGCAACCACACAGGTGTCATTCTCCTTAGCTGTCAACTACTCTACTTCTGTAGGAGGAAAAATATTTCTAATCTGGGAATTAGTCTACAATGGAAGGCAAAACATTTTTATTGCCCATTACTATGAATCATAGTGTATATTAAATTTGATACAATCCACATAACAATTATTGTCAAACAGCCAGTACATTCCTTTAAAATATCTCATTTAGCATCAAAGAAACACACATTTTAAAGACAAAACAAGCTGCTGGTATGTCAATATCCTCATATTCTATCATGTTATGACTTCATTCCGTGCCATGCATTTAGTCACTATACATTAAAATAATGTTTGTATCTAATTTGAATTTGAAATGAGACGTTTATCTGGCCATGTTGATCACTTTAAGAAGATCTGTTAGTAAGGGTTCCTGTGTTGTTGGGTTCACGTCAGCATTTATATTACTCATATTTCTCGTCTCAAACCACGGTGAAATACCAATACCAGTGTCTTGTTTTGTGTCAAAGAGGCCCCGTAGCAGCTGCTACCGCTGTACCTGCTGTGGCTACGCCGCCCCTCATGTTTTCGGTTAGCCATTGAACATAATGAATTATTTTAGATGTACCACGTATCCATTTTACTGTTATGGGTGTTAATTCCAGCTTCACCTCCCGTGTTTGGGTGAAAAAATGAACCTGGTGTTCCTCTTCCACATACTTTAATGGGAATCGGAGATTAATCGCAATCGAGGATCAAACATCGGGAGATGATTCAACAAAATCTGGAATCGACTCGAAGCAGATTATTGGCCTAATTGCTCATCACTACTCATAATACACTTTCACCACAACATGGCACGAACAGTTCACAAACTGTGCAGTTTCAGAAATACTGCTGCCTAAGTTAATCATCCCTTTTTTGTAATTTTGTGATAAATTGCTCTTTTGACCTCTTTTTACCTGTTTGAGCAAAGAGGATTGTGCATCAGTTCTGTTGTGAGTCCTAGAGACGCTGCTGAGGACTCTAATATGGAGAAAGAAAGGACTACACAAGTTGCTGTATTACCAGGTTTTTATGATGTACTGTTTGGTCTATTTATGACTCTATTTAAGTTTGTCGAGCATTCAACAAACATTTATATAAAGATTGAAAAAGTAAATCTACATAAGCCTGGATGATTTATGTTTATTGAAAGTGGTTAATAAAGAGAATACCCTGAACAAAGGTGAACACATGTTTAATCTGGGTACATTAAATCATATTGAATTGCAGCATATGTTTATGAGAAATTGCAAGGTAATGTCAGCGCCAGCTCGAAAGAACAGAGCTGAGGGCCAAGATCCTACTATAGCATCAAAGAATGCAATAGTAGGTTCCTGGAGCAGGCACAGGTCGCAGCACAGTAAGGGGACATCACAGCAGGGGTCACTCCGTGAGGTCAGAGCTTCTGGTGTCATCTAGCGGTTGTGTGTTGACCACCAAGCCAATGAATGGTTGACTAGGTCATCTACTTTCTCCCAGATGACATCTGACAACCTCGACAAAGAGTCGGTGGGTCCGGGGCCCTCCACAGCCAGACAACTACTATGTGCTGTGCACCACTATACAGCGAGGACAAACTATTTGAGGACAGTTGGGAAAGACATCCGCTGCTTCTTGCAGAAGTGGGCAAGTAGTGATGAGGAGAGTGGCATGGGGATTATGTTGCGAGCGGTCAGGCTCTGTACAGCAACACCGTTGAGGAGGATAGCGGTGACAGGCAAATACTAATCAATGTAGCCGGTCGCCTACCTTCGACTACCCCTCGACCCGGCCCGGGCAGCAAGGGCGTCAACATCATCATTGGGAGAAGAGAGTGGCAGCTTACGCGTTAGGCATTGGTGCAGCCAGCAAGTCGGTAATGTGGTCGGGAGTCAGCAGGGTGGCAGCAGTGCGAGGTTGGGAGCCAAATGGCCACGATGTAGACCACCCACTTTGCAGGTCACAGAAAATAGCGGTGTAGGGGCTCACCGAAGCAGAGGCGGTAACAGTCAGTCAGTGCGGAGCATTGCTGGAAAAATCACATACTCGGCGGTGTGGCAGTTTTTTGCCAAGACACCGGAGGAGGCGAGCATGGCTATATGTAGAATCTGTGGGCAGAAAGTAAAGCGTGGCCAGGAACCTACCGTTGGCACCACAACCCTTCATCAACATATGCAGCGTCACCAATACAGGGGGCAGGGAGAAACGTTTCTCAGATGGGGGTGGCCCATCCTCCACATTTAGAACCACCCGGGTTGCCCCGCCTCCCATTTCGGGCAGTCAAGGCCCACCCCCCTTTTGAAAAGGGGGAGTTGTCAGTTTTTCCCCATCTTCTACCATCCAAAACTCGGGGCTCCTAGCCACTAAAGGTCCAGCAGTCTTCATTGAGACGTTTGCCAAAGAAAATTTAGTATGCAATTGGGCCATCCCAAGGGGGGCAGAAATTGACCGTCCCTTCCCCAAACCCTTGATGGCACTGAAAGTCCCTCCCTTTTCAATGGTGGACTCTGCACCTTTTCAAAAAAACTGGCCAGGAAATTTTGAAATGCCCCTTTAAACCCATTCCTAAAATGCCAGCAAAACCCCTCCTTGAGCTAAACAAAACAAGAAATTTTATAAAAACAGAGCAAAACAGGGAAAAACCTACAAAACATGTGAAAAACAGAGGAAATCTAAGAACAAGAAAAACCAGAAATCTATGAACAGAGCAAAACAAAAGAGGAATCATTAACAAGCAAAAAAGAAAATTTCTATGAACAGAAAAGGCCATTAAGTTTTTTCCTTGTTTGATCCAAGCAGACAGGGATACTCCACGGAAATTTTTTTTATGTCACCAAAACAGCCCCTTTTGGCTGATGTAAAGGAAAAACCCCTGCCCGCCGCCCGCTCGGGGGCCCGACGGCCGCCTTGGGGGGTGTACTTGACGTTGCCTGCCCCCCCGGGGTGCTCAAGGTCACCAAATACTGCTCCACTTTTAACCCCTGTCCACACGGGCACAGGGAAAACCCAAGGGAGGGTGAAAACACTTTCCTCCAAAAATCCTGAAGGGCCTGCCACCAGTTTCTAGTTTAGAAATAAGACCGGTCCGTAACCGATTTAAAACAAGGCCGAAACCACCTTTGGGTAGCAAAAAATTATAGACCTATACTAGGCGTGTGAGGCCGATGATCAAGACAGACTACCCCAATTAAAGTTTTTAGATTTAAAAAAACCTTGGAAGGGGGACACAGACAAATATATACAAAAAAGGGTAATAATGAAAAAAATAAGAAAATCAAGGTGCAAATAAAATTTTTGGGGGTTTCAGACAAAGGCATAAAAAAATGTCCGGTTAAACCCTTTTCATGGTTTGGTGCTCGGGCCCCACAAGGGAGGCTTATGTACCCCGGCTTCTGGTGTTGATGCTCCGGAAAAAGCTCTTAGGGACCCCCCTCCATGGATCAACGGTTGGCCCAAACCCGGGGCCCCGCCCTTTTACTTGAGGGGGCCCGAGCCCCCGTGGCAGCCCCCACACCCCCTGGGGCCGGGCTAAAAGAACTCCTCCCATTTTGGCCAGGGAATTTCTGACAGAAACACAAAATGGACCATAACACGGCGGGGCCCATTGCACAGAACCGACCCGGGTGCCACCATCAGAACCGGCTGGACCTACACTACGCCCGGGTACCAGCCCACCCCTATCCTATGGACTCCATAGGTCCAGTTCTGGATATCTCGGTCCCCCTACCTCATGCAAGCATGGGAGTAGTGGCTATGTGTGAGGGGAGTTCCATATTTTAAGATATGAACTAGCCATGGACCAGTTATGAGCAGGTCGCCTATAAATCTATATGAAATATCGGAGAAATGTCGGCTGGTTGGATTAATTGAAGTCTTTGTTCTTGGAGTTGGAAAGGCACATTTTTTCAGTGCTAATTAATGGAAATGAGGTTCTTTTAAAGGTGTCCACATGTCCTGCTGTTTTTGGCTTCCTATGGAAGAGTTTACAATGGGTCTTGGCTGTGCTGATTAACGTGTAAATTGAGCTTTCCTGGGGGCTGGGGGCCATCTGTGAGCTCTGGCTAGATGAAGTTGGAGAGAGAACTGTCATTTTGAGTGGATTTTCCTCACACTTGACATCTGCCGTTTGCTCAGGCTCTTACAGGAGGCCATGTAATTTGTCAGTCGCCAGGACTACGGGATGAACAACGTCATTCCACTGCTTCACATCCGGAACAAATGCTGCAAAATCTGTCTGTTTCAGGGACTGGGGACGTGAAACACTACATCTCATGGCCACTTGAGTCCGGTGGGCAATGGGCACCAGTGAAGGGATTGGCAAAAGGGAAGGCAGAGGAGTAACGAGGAAGAGGTGAATCAGACGGGCCTTTCAGAATAAGGATGGATTGAAGGGGGGTGAGGGGGCCAGATTTTGGGGGCCACAAGAAGGGTGTTGCAAAGTCTAGGCGTATGATGACGAGGGCATGGACAAACATTTTTGCGCTTTCAAAATTAAGGAAAAGAGCAGATTCGGAGATATTTTTCAGGTGGAGGCAAGGGTAAGGGTCTGAATGTGTGGTTTGAAAGGCCAGATTGGAGTCAAAAGTTATCCCAAGGTAGCGGACTTGTGGAGTCAGTGAAAGAGTGCAGCTATTGGTAGTGATAAAGAGATCTATTTGCGCCATCGTCCATCCTTCTGCAGCTCTGACCAAGGGGGTTCCTCAGCACTCCCGTACCACTGCCATGGCTGCTGTAGGTGGATGGGGGGGCTAAGAGCAGTACCAGCTCCATTAGCAGCAACCTGAGTCTGGAGTTGTTGATGAGCATCTTTCTTCACCCCCCTAGTGATTTAGGTACCCACCAGCAGCAGTACCTGGAACAGACCCTGAATCCTGGATTCTTCTGGCTATCTGCCTCAGCTACTATTCTGATGCTGACACCCACCTGATGCCACACATCTGCTGCCAGCTGCTCCTTCAACCACCTACCATCTTTACCAGGGACTGGTATTGACACCCACCTCCCTACTCTTCACTGGGCCATTATGTAGCCTTCTGATACTGCTGCCACTTTGCCACTCAGGTCTCCTCATGCTGCTGCTGTCACCTCCAGGCTATGTCACCATGTTACTCTCTGTCTTAATGTTGCTGTTGCTGTCACCTCCTCGTTATGTCACTAGGCTGCCGCTACCTCAAAATTATGACATTGTTCTACTCTCCGGCCTGATGCTGCTGTCGCCACCTCCACACTGTGTAATTGTGCCAATCTGTGGCCTAATCATGCTGCTGCCACCTCCACAATCTGTCATTTGCCACTCTGTGGCCTACTCCCGCTGCTGCCCACTCACCCCTCTCTCAGTTGACCACCCTTGGTTTCCTAATGCGTTTCCCCCCTCTACCACTCATGAATTGCCACTATGTTTGGTTTTCCCCTTCTTTTAATCTGTCAGAAGGAATGAAAAGGACAAACACAACCGATTGTGTCTTTGGAGAAGCCATAAGGCTAGTATGACATCTTTTGTTTGCATCAGGATTGTCTGATGATAAGGTAGGCAAAAGCAGGAGTGCATACAAAACACAGAAGACATGCAAATATCCCATTCACTTATTATTTTTGGGATCAACTCCTGTTTCTTTTTGGCTTTAGCAATGATGGATTATTGACCAATTGAAAGCGGACTCTGAAGGATCAAAGGAATCGCAAAATGATTAGTGACGTCAATGCAAAATTACTGATGACACCCTCTCCACTCTTTTGGGGGGGCTCTACTGGTATCAGAGTTTAACAGAATCACCACAATAAGTGAAAAAATTTAAATGTTTGCCAAAAGATAGCAATATCCCAAGAGACTGAACTTCTGGATTTGAGAAAGTATGTAGGCAGAAATAAAACAAACACTGGATTTGACACAGAATTCTCCACAAAAAGTGGATAAATTAACTCTTGACCACAGATTAAAATACCTCCACAGACTGAAGTTGATGGATTTCAGGCGTGTAAGTGGCAGAAATACACACACCCTGTATTTGACTCAAATTCCTCCACAACCAGGAGGAGAAATTGACCCTTGGCATAAAATAAAATAGCCTACCAGTGAACCAGATGGAATTCAGGCGTGTATGGGGCAGAAATACACACCATGTATTTGACTAAAATTACCCCACAAACAAGAGGATAAATTGACCTTTGGTATAAAATACCCTACAGAATCCCAACAAAATTTCAACGTTAGGGCAAAAAATACACAACCCTGGTTTTGGGGAGAAACCCCACAACTAAAACAAACAAAAAAAAACGCGGTTTGGGAACAGGGTGTATAGCACACACTTGTGAAGTCTTTCAACCCCGTAGCTCAAAAACGGATTTTTTTGCACAATGCAATAAGTGCTGCAGCAGCCAGATGCTTGTGACAGGAAACACTGATAAGTGTCAGAATTTAAGATGGCGTCCATATTTATAGGGCTGTGATGTCACAGAAGCCCGCTGGTTGCTGATTGGCTTCATGTCTGGACATGTCATTGAAGGTGTTCTTTTCTTCCTCCCATAGTTCTCTGCCCCGTGTCACGCCATGTGCTCGCGGCCATTTTAGGAAAAAAGACGATTCGTTCCCACGAATCACCATGAACTTCGCCTTCGTGTAGAATCGAATTTTCACTGAAATTCTAAACGAATTCCACTTAGTTAGACTCAATTCGCCCATCTCTAGAAGTCATACAATAATACAATCAAGTTGCAGGAATTTACAGCTCGGCTCACAACAGTACAATTTATCTAAAGATTGGAGAGGCCCTTACAGTTAGGTAATTGACAGTGGCTTTGAACTGATACTGGTCATTGCGATGTCAGAAGACAGTCTAACGCTCTATGACTTGATGAGAACAGGGCCAAACTTGAACTGTGTCACGACTTTCCAAAGCAACTGTAATATACAACGACTGATGGAGTCCACAGCAGGATGGAAATCAAAACCAAAGATTTAGTTTGCATATGATTCCCTAAAACAACCGGGCTGCAGATAGGTCTTTGATAATATGTTAA
Source organism: Phyllomedusa bahiana (assembly GCA_025379985.1). Lineage (NCBI taxonomy): Eukaryota > Metazoa > Chordata > Amphibia > Anura > Hylidae > Phyllomedusa > Phyllomedusa bahiana. The sequence continues at coordinate 85,047 of JAODAL010003442.1, forward strand.
GGGGTTTGTTTCTGTCAAGGTTCATGCCAGGGCCCCTGCACTGAGCCACGGGCAAACCGTGTACCGGCTGCTGCAGCGGCGTCCTCCAGTGTCCCCACTTGTTACTCACCTATCCTGGTGGCTGTCTGTGCTTCGGTGCCAGCGGCAGTCCCCGCCGGCAGATACAAGATTGCCATTCTTCGTCCGGCTCCCTGGCGTCCTATGTGAGCACCTGCGCCCTCTAGGGGAGTGTGGCATTATTCTGTATTTAAAAAGACTGTGTCCCAATTACCTGTTCCATGACCTGTGACCCTGGCTACTTAAAGAAGTTCCTGCCCTTGCTCCTGGTTAGTTGGTTGGTGTCCTTCCTTAGATCTTGACCTCTGTCTGCTGTGCTCTTGCTGATTTAACCCTTGTGTTACCAGTATTCCTTGTTATTTTTAACTGCCTCTGTGCCCCTATATACCTGCTGAGTGCCGCTATATACCTACTGAGTGTCCCTATATGCCTGCCTGAGCCCCTATATACCTGCTGAGTGCCCCTATATACCTGCTAGGCTGCCTGAGCCCCTATATACCTGCTGAGTGCCCCTATATGCCTGCTGAGTGCCCCATATGCCTGCTGAGTGCCTATATGCCTGCCTGAGCCCCTAATTACTGCTGAGTGGCCCTATATGCTGCTGAGTCCCTATATGCTGCTGAGTGCCTATATACTGCTGAGCCCTGTATGCCTTCTGAGTGCCCCTGTATGCCTGCTGAGTGCCCCTATATACCTGCCTGAGCCCCTATATACTGCTGAGTGCCCCTATATGCCTGCTGAGTGTCCTATTTTACTGCTGATGCCCCTATATACCTGCTGAGTGCCCCTATATTACTGCTGAGTGCCCCTATATACCTGCTGAGAGTGCCCCTATAGCTATATACCTGCCTAAGAGTGCCCCTATATACCTGCGTGAGTGCCCCTATATCTATATACCGTCCTGAGAGTGACCTTATATCAATATACCTGCCTGAATGACCCTATATTTTATATCACTGCCTGTCTAAAGGGACAATATCTATATACCTGCCTGACTGAGGAGACACACAGTATATATATTGTGGCAGGGCGACCTTAGGCGGTCGCATGGTGCTGCCACTAGATGGCGTACGTGCCACCGGGAGCCTGGACTTGGTGGGGGAAGCCAGGTATTGTAGGTCAGCAGCATTAGGTTGCTGACCCTTGTACCTAGCATGGCTAATGTCCAGCCATTAAAGGGGTTGTCTCGCTACAATGATTGGGTTTTAATTAAAAGATCTTTAAAAAACAAGCAGCTGCCTGTACCCCAGTTGGGGGTTAGGGTGTTAGTTCACCTTTATGCCATACATTGGAATGAAGACACGATTTTAAATGTAACTTGTTTAAGTTTTTATTTAAGCTAGTCACATGTATTGATTGTTAGATACATATCTATGAAATGACATATTGATGCGGAACTCCGCATGTATGTTATTCTGTTATATGTTACTTCAATCTCTTAAATAAAATTACGCTTGAATTTGAAAAAAAAAACAAGCAGCTTTGCAATATATGTTCATTACAAATGTCCTACTGATTTTGAGTTATCCCTGTTAGTAGTAGTGCATCAGCTCCTCAAATCTCTGTAGCAGCTGACCTGTTGATCTTTTTTCACTGGCGTCAGGTCTGGTGACTCTCCCCTTCTGAGTACAGGGCAGAGCCAGAGCCCTCCCCCACAAAAATGCTTCTGTGTGGAGGGAGGAGGAGGGCTCTGGCTTCTGTGTCTGTGCTGCCTGGGTTAACCTGTTGTGCCCGCTTCCTCTTTTCTACACAGATTGAGGAGAGCAGAGGTGAGGCTGATCAATAATGTGACAGCAGTGACCCCCGTGTGTTACTATAATCATGATGTGTCTGTGGAGCTGTGACTATACTAATAGAACAGATCAGGGAGGCATGTGAACGCTTCATGCTATGCTGTACTAGTGACACATCCTGAGTATAGTAACACTTCACAGCTGCCCTGTGTTGTTCTGACAGGGTCTGTTTGTTGTGGAGATGTGGAGATTTGTATGCTAAGCAGGGGTATAGGAACATTGCATGCCCACGCTCTGCTATTTCAATCACAGCTTCACAGAACTTCCACACTCAAAGATCAGCCCTCTCTCTGCTGTCTCTTGACTGGGGAGAAGATCAGCAAGAGCCTGAAGCAGACCTGGGCAGGCACACACAGGGTTAACCCTGGCAGCAAACCCCCCCGCCCCCGACCCCCCCCCCCCTCCCTGCTGTATAGAAGTAGAGGGGGGAAAGAGGGAGGAGAAGAGGCAGACAAGAAGCACGCCCCTGAATTAAAAAATCCTTTGCTCCAGACACATTGAAGCAGGCTGAAAGCCTGTAATGAGACAACTCCTTTTAAAGGGCCCACCTTCCCCGGAAAAAACTGCAGATGGTGGGTGGTTGTTCCCACGTTCCAGGTCCCTATGGTCCAGCCCAGGTATTGGGTATGTCTCCGGAGACCTATTAAAGGCCTCCTACTCCAGATGATCGGGGGCGCGTGGTCTGCTGCCTGCGAGTGGAGTAGCAGAGGAGCCAAGGAGAAGGGCTCTAGCCCCCAGGCTGGAATTGCGACAGTAGGAGTACTGTGGTTTTGGAGGGGCTGTGCAGTAGGCACAGACCCCTGGTAGTTGAGGGCTAAACTTGGTTATGTGTAGCTAGTGGCCAGACGGCCTAGATTTTTTTTTTTTTTTTTTCTTTCTGTACATTCTCCTGTGCCTAATAAAACTGGTTGAGGCCAGTTAAACGGAAGCGGCGATCCAAGAGCAAGAAAACCCCTAGAGCCGGTACAAGATGGCGGCTGAATGCATGTGAGTGTCACAAATGGTGGAGGTATGCGTTGGGCAAATATTGGCACTAAGTGACTGTGAACAAAGTGGTGCAAGAAAAAAGGATGGTTTACACAGGACTGCTGCAGTCTCAAGGACTGCTGATATTTGCACTGTGGTGGGCAAGACCAATTCTCTGAAGAGAGACACCCCCCGCAGCAGCATTTTGGTGTCTGAAGATGGACTGTGAATCTGAGAAAAAGTGCACACACCCGCCAGTAAACTTGCTACTGCTGTTGACATTTTTTTTTTGTTGTGTTGTGGTTGCCATGGAGGAAATCTTGCCCAAAGATGCAGATCCAATGAAGTAGTCTGAGCACTGACTGCCACCATGCGGAGATAATAATAGGCACCAGGCACAGCTAAGCCCGAGATAGAGGCTGTGTCACCAAGGGAGATTGCACAAGATGATGGAAGCCGACGCTGACAGAGGGCAAAGTGAAGATGACTGCCAGAGGAAGATTATGAAGGTCCTTCCTTTACAGCGATTGAGCGGGTGGCAGTAAGCGATAGGCTACCTCCAGACATTGGCAGATGTCCTGGCGCCCTATCTGACCTGGCAGAACCCAAGGGTGTACTTTGTTTATCCCTGCAAGGACAGTAGAAACTACTCCAAACTTAGAGATGGAGATTGGTTGGAATGTCCCTGGGGTTAACAAGGATCTGTTGATGTCCAGGAGGATACAAGCCAGAATGTGGGAAATCTGTTGCTATGGGCCAACCAACCTGAGACTGCCGGAGACGGATGTCCAGTGGCCAAGAGGCCGTATCGACCCGTTGAAGAAGGGTCCACTTCGGTAAAGATGAAAGTTGCCACGGACCTTTGGCTGCCGTTGTCCACCTGGGGAACGCCCCTTCCTCACAGGAGCCTGTTACCCACAACCAGCAGAGGAGCCATGTTGGAGATGCCACAGAGTGGAGAGATGTGCTCTTGACTTTCCCTCTCGAGGAGGAGCCAGAGAAGTCACAGCTGAAAGCCCTGAGCTTCAGGTGAATGGAAGCCCCCACCCCAGGCTGACATGGACAGTCAGCAGGATGATTCCAAACTGAACTCAGCCATCATACCTGGTAGACGTGCTCCAGTGGTTGTTTATGTTGCTATGGGACTGTAAGTCATATGCATTGACCCAATGGTGAGGACTTGCTGGGCTGACGGAGGCGCAGATGTGCTACAACCAAATGAAGTCCCCCTGAGAGGCAGTGGACTTGGAAAAGTCTAATGAACTCTGTGTTCAGGACATATGTCCTAACATTGACCTGCTGTGTTGCCTGTGGGTATGGAAACACCTCTGTCTACGTCCAGTTTATAATGCTGTGCCTATGGCAAAGGCAATAAAGGGTTAAATATAAGTGGAATCCATAGCATGTCACACAGCCTGAGCAGAGGGTAGGTTAGCTGGTGTATAGCCCAGGTTACTGGCGCCCCTTTGTGAACAATCTTGCAAAGGTGCTGTAGCAAGAGCAGCTCAGGTTTGCCCCTGGACGGCAGGGCTATGTGGAGGAGTGACTGCAGATTGTGAGTTCGCTTCTGCCGTGAAAATGCCTGTCACAGCTATAGAGTCGCGATTAGCATCAAAATGTGCCCAAGTGAGCGTTGGCTAACATGCGCAGAGGATGAGTGTGTTGTGGTGGAAGACCATCCGTAGAATGTTACCCACTAAAGTAACTAGGTGGATCTACTGTGGTTTTCCGAGTGCTACCGAGGTTCCCTCTGCATCACCTACTGGAAAAGCTTGTGAGATGATGCCATGCAGCTGTGTGTGACCGCGTCTGAAGTCGCAGTCAGTAAATGTAGGTGGTGACCCATGAACCCCAGCTGCACGTGTGTAGTACAGGAATGGTAACTTGCCAAGTGCAGGTCCTGTCCCCTCGTGGGTTATGGCTGGTAATAGCCCTATGTGGTGCAGTTGCGTAATGTTCCTTGGGGTTGATAGCATCCTGAGACTGGTGCGGTCAAAACAGTTCCCTGCAGAGCTGTGATTTGGGGTTGCCATATGCAAATCCGGGGCGCTCTGCATGGTGGGAAAAGTTGATTGAGTTTCCTGGTGTGAACACGGCCAGTGTGTTGCTGGGAAAGGAGAGGGCAAACCCTGGATATATGAGGAGACTATGAGTGTGAATGTAACTGGTTAGTTACCAAGGGGAAAAACACTCTGTGAAGAGTCTCAGTTGCAGTGTGGGAAGTGGATCTGTAGTGTGTCAGTGCTACAGAGTACTGATGATTGATTGTTCAAATGGGAGTAAATGAAAATACGTTTGAAAAAAAAATATGTGCCAAGGCAGATTATGTGTGCAGCCCCAATCAATGTAATTACAGAGAAGTTTATCTGTGATTAAAATCCAAATTGTGACCCAGCAGGTAGTGAAGATGGAAAGTCGTGCAGTACTTGTATAAGTCCACCCTGTGAGAAAATTTACCCCCGTGTCTGCTGTATTTCCAGTAGCTTTTAACTGCAGTGGTCCACAGACTACATGTGACTGTAGGAATGGAAAATGTGACACGCTACACCCAAAAAGAAGAGGTTTGCTCAGGCGCACTATGAGGGGCCGGTCAGTGTTGTTTTGAACCCCAATGGTAAAAGTACCTGCTTTTGAGACGGTTGATAATTTTCCCTAAAAGTTATGGAGGACAATGTTAGCAGTATCACAGAGTGGTAGTTCCGTGGTTTTATGGCGACCTACAGGTGGGTGCTATTTAGCAAGCCAGATATCGTGCTGTCCCTACGTTAAAAATGTGCCTGCCATTGACGTCCAGTCACATGTGAAATGGATGGTTGCAAGATATGGAGGTGACCCTGATATAGGTTTTGAGTGTTCTCCCTTAGGGTACAGCTACAGGTGATGTGCAGAAACGATCGCCACACATTGCTGCAGAAGGTTTTTCTGCTAAACAGACCATAAATGGAGGTGTGAAACAGGGGAATGTGGTTCTCTGATGCTGGTGAGGGGTGGTCAGTAAGAACCAGAAGACTCCATGACCAGTGAGAAATTTTGGGTCCCTCCTATAATGTCTGTAGAACAAAGAAGTTAGCAGGTTGGGGCTCAGGTGCGCCCCAATAGGCCAAGGTGTATATTCGAACCTGATAGGTGTGTTGTGCTTACAGCTTTCCTGTGAAGCTAGTGTGTTGTTGAAGACCACCCAAGGTCCTTTTCTATGAAAGCCTAAATTAATGAGAGGACACTGCCTGTGGCAATCAATACATAAGGGTAGTCTTGTGTGAGGAGAAAGCTACAAATTATGATAACACTGGTACTGGGGTTGTCAGCAGTAGCTCTGGTGAAGGTTAGCATGCCGCGTGAAGATGGTGAATTCAAGGTTGCCCAGAGCAGGTAATGCATGTTGCCACCTATTAAAAGTGTCCTATGACTTCATTTGCCCATTGTAGGGTGAGTACATGGATTATTCTGTAATGTCAGCAGATGTGTTTTCCGCCCCTGAAAAAATGAGAGAAGACAGTGGTGTCTGAGTAGGAGCTTTGCCCCTGAGGCCGGGCGACCTTAGGCGGTCGCATGGTGCTGCCACTAATGCTTACGTGCCACCGGAGAGCCTAGACTCGGTGGGGGAAGCCTATGTTTGACAGTCAGACATCCATTAGTTGCTGACCCTTGTACTAGCATGGCTAATGTCCCCAGCCATTAAAGGGCTGGCCTTTCCCGGAACATAACTGCAGATTGGTGGGTGTTTGTTTCCCAACGTTCCAGGTCCCTATGGTCCACCCAGGTATTGGTATGTCCTCCGAACCTATTAAAGGCCTCCTACTCCAATGATCGGGGCGCGTGGGTTCTGCTGCCTTGCGAGTGGAAGTAGCAGAGTGGTCCAAGAAAGTGCTCTAGCACCCATGCAGTAAATTGCGCCAGTAGGAGTACTGTGGGTTTAGGAGGGGCTGTGCAGTAAGGCCACAGACCCCTGTAGTTGATGGCTAAACTTGTTATGTGTGATGGCTATGGACAGACCGGCCAGATGTTTATTGTGTTTTTTTCTTTCTGTACATTCTCCTGTGCCTATAAAACGGTTAGAGTCCAGTTAAATGGAAGCCTGGTGTCAGAGTGCCATACGCGTGTTTGTGAAGGCGTCCGATCCAAGAGCAAGAAACCCCTAGAGCCTGTCCAAGATGCGCGCTGAATGTCACGTGAGTGTCACTATAAATATATATATATATATATTAAATATATTATATTATATATTATATATATATATATAAATATACACACTGCCTGACAGAGAGGGCAATCTATAAACCAGCCTAAACTGTTGGGACCTATATATATCCCTGCCTAATTGAGGGGGCATATATACCTAATCAGCAGGGACCAAAATAGCTTCCTATCTGAAAGCATATATACCTTCTAAGCTGAGGGGACTTATATACCTATAAGGTAAGGAGTTGCTGGAAATGTGAGGATTCTAAGATATTTTGTGTCCAAATCTGCAAGGATAGTATTGGCCGGAGAACTCGCAATGAAGGTGTGAACCGGATGGAGAAGTAAAAGGGAAAGTGAACGACGCTTATCAGAAAAGACGTCTCCTGTGAGCCACTAAATGTAGCTGCAGTGTATTCACTTATATTTCTGCAGAGCATCTACATACCACTAGTAACTACCACTATCTGGTCCCTGTATGGCAGTGGTATATGTAATCAGAGCCTGTGTACAGCTGATAGTCACATGTGGGGGTCGCGTTCGGTCATAGTCTGGCAGAATTATTTGAACCTTAAGTAGTAATAGTTTTGGGTCTTGGTTTTGTAGGAGTGGTTTTTTAGTAACAATCATTCGTCTGGTAGATTTGCTCCATGTATAGGTGGATTATTTGGTGATTGCTATTTGTAATGTATTACACTGTCATACAGAGGTGAGCGATTTTGAAAAAGCTAATTTGTCATTGTGCAGTGACTGCTGAGGAGATGGACAGGATCTATGTGGAATATGCAGAAAGTTAGTGACAGGACCAGGCGCAGGGGCGAGAGGACCTGGCGCAGGGGCGAGAGGAATTAGTGTGGGGGCTTGCAAATTTTGGGAGTGAGGGGGGGCACCATTGGCTGTACTTGCCTAGGGCACCAAAATGCCTTGTCCCGGCCCTGGTTACTACCTGCTGTTATCTGCTGCTGTATCAAGTTCGTTACCTGCCTTGGACTCTGCTCCCTGCCTACGGCATACTCTGCTGTGACCTGTCACCGCTACCACTGTCCGATGTCCTGTCCCGCACTTCGGCTACCACCTCGAGTATCGCCATCTGCGCTCGTGGTGGCCCAGAGGATCCACTATACCCAGCGTTTCTAACCACCTGCATTAGAAAACGTGATGAATTGACCTTGTTCGCTTTGTGACAGTTTCTAGCAATGGATGAGAAAGCATTTAGGTAAACAATGGGTTAGATAGCTAGGCATCAACATTTCAGGTAGCTCAGCACAGGCTCGGACTGATCCACAGGGGATTAATAGAAACCCCCGATGGGTCCCTGAGAATAGTGGGTCCCTTTCATGGAGAGAGGCAGAGAAAAAGAGCAGAAAGCAAAAGGCAAAGTGCAAGAGTCAAGTGCAATATGGGCAGCAATGTAGAGTGGCTATAGGATGGACCCCAAGAATTAACTCCATTGATGGGCCCCAAGACTCAACTTCACAGGTGGGCCCCAGAAACCCCAGCCCAACACTGAATCAGCAGCAGAAATCAGCACAGAGCAGTGGTTCCCAGTGGCAATTACACTGCTTAGACATGCCATCTTTTTAACTCCTTAATGATGCAGCTGTTTTCAGCTTTTTGCTTTTACCTCTCCGCCTTCCAAGAGCCATAACTTTTTTGATTTTCCATCTGCATAGCCACATGATGGCTTGTTTTTTGTGGAACAAGGTGTACTTTTAATGGTGCTATTGAACATACCATATAATGTACTGTGAAAAGTGTTGGTGGATAGTTGACCATTATTCACTAGTACTGGTATTACCAGGAAACGCAACTCAAAACTGATTCCCCCGATTCTACTGTTTTTAGAGGTATCCCATATGTAGCCCTAACTTGCTATCTCACTCACCTACAATCCTCAAAATAGGAGGAGCAGCAGAGACGGCGCATGGAGTAAGGAGAGGTAAGTCACAGCTGCCGGGAGCGGGTTCGCGAGTGCCCGCGGCCTGACATGTGGGTCTTGGCGCCACTCGCCAATATGGCCAGACCACGGGCACGCCTGTGGCTCGGAGTTAGGGCCACAGGAGCACTGACAGTTGTGCTGTTCCTATGCTACTCCTTCTTGAAATGTACTACTGAATCAGTCAGATGGGTGCTACCATTACAGTTTTGAATCCCTTAAGGAACCGGAGTTTTTTTTTTTTTTGTTGACACATTCAGTTTTCCCTCCTCGCCGTCCCAGAGCCATAACTTTTTTATATTTCCACCGACATCGATATATGAGGGTTTTTATATTGCAGGACAAGATGTACTTTCTAATGGCGTTATTCACTGTACTATAGAATATACTGGGAAACCGCTTTTACAGCATTCAATCTTCGGTAAATATAATGTGTTATATGTATTCTACAGGTTGATATGCATCTGGCAATACCAAACATGTAGGGTTTCTGTTATGTTTTGACACCGTAAAAAAATTCCAAACATATTCTATTTTTGAAATTTGCGCCACAGCGCCATTTTGTGCGCCCAATAACTTTTTTGTACTAACACCTACGGACGTCAGTGCATTTTTTGCGGGCTGAAGTGTACTTTTTATTGCTAGCAGTTTGGAATGCATGCAACTTTTTTGATCACTTTTATTCCAATTTTCAAGTGACGTAAAGTGGTGCTCAGCGTATGGTATAAATGATGTTTGTATATATTTTTATACATCAGACTTTTTCAGATGCGGCGATACCAAATATGTGTAACTTTTTTATTATTTTTATTGTTTTTATTTGTAAAATAGGGAAAGGGGGGTTATTTGAACTTTTAATACTTTTTTTTTGTACTTTAAAACTTTGGTGCTTTACCACTAGGGGGCGCGATCATTAATACAGTCTAATGCATTGCATAGACATTATTATTATTATTATTTACATGTTTTTTTGCCGGCAAAAAAACATGTTTAACTTTTGGTTATTCATTTTCCAATGCATTTCTGATTTCATGCACTACATATAAGACTTGTGTCACCAAAGTAACTATAGCAGGGGCATTGCTAGTGTCCGTAAACATCCGGGGCTCGGGCCCTTTGTGTTTTTCTGGGTAGGGCTGGGTTCACACAACATTTTTCACGCCTCATTGTGAACTGTGGATGTTTTTTTTACAGGAAAAACCTTGTGTTCTGTCACTAATTTTTGCACATCCCACACAGATCCGTCCATCTCCTCAGCAGTCACTGTACACTAAAAATCACCAATGACAAATTTACTTTTTCAGAACTTCTCACCTTCATATGACAATACCCCTAAACAGTCACCAAAACATACACCGATGCATGGAGCAAATCTACCAGAATAGTGATTGTTACTAAAACCCTCCTACAAAACCAAGACCCAAAACTATTACTACATAAGGATCAAATAATCCTGCCAGACCCCACATATGACTATCAGCTGTACACAGGCTCTGAAGACATTATACCACTGCATATAGTGACCAGATAGTGGTAGATACTAGTTGTATGTAGACGCTCTGCAGACATATATAAGTGATTACACTGCAGTTACATTAGTGACTCACAGGAGACATCTTTTCTGATCAGCGTCGTTCACTTTCCCTTCTCTTCTCCATCCGGTTCACACCTTCATGCTGATTGCTCCCGGCCAATACTCGTCCCTGAGCATTTGGACACAAATATCTTAGAATCCTCACATTTCCAGCAACTCCTTAATTATAGGTATAGCAGTCCCCTCAGTTAGTTATATAGGGGCACTGAATCTTTATATGGGGCCACATGCATGTATATATGGGCCACAGGCAGGTATATAGGGTCCACAGGCAGTATATAGGGGGGCACAGGCAGTATATGGGGGCACTGAGGCAATATATGGGGCCACAGGCAGTATATGGGGGCAATGAGGCAGTATATGGGGGCCACAAGAAGGTATATAGGGGCACTGAGGCAGAATATAGGGCACTGAGGCAGTATATGGGGGCCACAGGCAGGTATATGGGGGCCACAGGCAGGCATTGGCCACAGGCAGTATATGGGGGGCACAGTCAGGCATTATAGGGGCACAGGCAGCATATGGGGCCACAGGCAGGGATATGGCGGCCACAGGCAGGGATATGGGGGCCACAGGCAGTATATGGGGGGCACAGGCAGCATTTGGGGGCCACATGAAGGCATTATAGGGGCACAGGCAGGGATATGGGGGCCACAGGCAGTATATGGGGGCCACAAGCAGTAATATGGGGGCCACAGGCAGGGATATGGGGGCCACAGGCAGTAATATGGGGGCCACAGGCAGGGATATGGGGGCCACAGGCAGGCATTATAGGGGCACAGGCAGTATATGGGGGCCACAGGCATGGATATGGGGGCCACAGGCAGGCATTATAGGGTCACAGGCAGTATATGGGGGCCACAGGCAGTATATGGGGGCCACAGGCAGTAATATGGGGGCCACAGGCAGGGATATGGGGGCCACAGGCAGTAATATAGGGGCCACAGGCAGGGATATGGGGGCCACAGGCTGTAATATGGGGGCCACAGGCAGGGATATGGGGGCCACAGGCAGGCATTATAGGGGCACAGGCAGTGATATGGGGGCCACACGCAGGTATAGGGCGGTCACAGGCAGGGATATGGGGGCCACAGGCAGGCATTTAGGGGCAAGGCGTATATTGCGGGCCACAGGCAGGGATATGGGGGCCACAGGCAGTAAGATGGGGGCCACAGGCAGGGATATGGGGGCACAGGCAGGCATTATAGGGGCACAGGCAGTATATGGGGGCACTGAGGCAGGTAAACGCTTTAAAAATAACAACATTCATACTCACCTTAACTCCCCCGGCGAGCGCGCTTTGTCCTCTTCAGCCCGCGCTCCTCCGGCAGCTCCTCGGACGCATGGCCTATGACGCGCTGTGCGCCCGAGGAGAGGCAGCGTCACGATGACATCACATCATTGCGACGCTGCCGGCTGAGGAGCACGGGGCCGCGGCGGGTCCTCAGCGCTGTGAGGACCCGGCGGCCCCGCAGTGTCGGACCCAGATCCGATACGACACTGTCTGCGGAGCAGGGATAGCTCTCTCTATGCTCCGCAGAAGCCCGCAGCTGCATGTGCGTCCAGCGTACGCACATGCATCTGAAGGGCCAGTCGGTTATCCAAGCCCACGGCAGCGGCCTGGAGCGAGGCACAGGGGGTTTGATCCGGGGCCCCGAGCCCCGAATAAAACATCCTAGCGACGCCCCTGAACTATAGTAGAGATGGGTTGCTTAGTCCCATTTACAGGAAATGAGAGTTGCAGAGAAAAAAGGAAAAGGAGGTTATGATTATTTTTGTAACAGAAAGATTTACAGTGCAGACAAACTCTGATTTGTATGCTGTGTACTCTATCATGTGGCTGAAGTTTGAAATTTAAAGGTAATTTCCAAACCTGTGGTTCAGAGTCAGAAGCCATATGAAAATACCCTCAATGTAGCTATATCACAACAGGGATGTAAAAGCAGTAGTAAAACTCAAAAACAACTAAATGACAATTTTCAGCAGGCTATGATCCATATCCCTACCACCAGTAACATGAACCTCACTGCAGAAAGTTGCAAGAACATTAACATCACTTGACCCATTGGCTGTTTCGTTTGTACTTGTAACCCCTCTATGCCAGATTAGGTATAGGGCTTCAAAAGTAAACTATAGCCTAACACCTTCAAATTGTGCTTCTTTTCTGTTCCATTGAACTTGTCTAGTTTTATGATATTATCTTGAGGTGATCAGCTCAATATAAGGGAAAGTAGTTGCTGGATCTCATAAACACATTGCCCCTCACTGTGTTCAAAATCCATGAATTCTCAGATATTCAGTGGTACATCAGAAAACCCAGTTGTTGACGTAAAGCATATATAGGCTATAATCCAGCACTCGTCTCTTAACATAAAATCTTCTTCTACATTTTGTCCCAAATAAAAAAAAACAAGCATATAAAATCAGTCAATGAGGAGCATACCTTCATCTTTGTCTTTTACATGTTTTAAGACACTTCTTGGGTTTTTAATCATAGAGGAAATATAAAGCAGGAAATGACAGCATACACAGTATGGGCACTCTCTTATCACATCAACAAAGCTAAATAAATTTTTTATTTGATAATAGTTTTTATTTACCATTCCCTACATGTTAAAAGCTAATCATTGTAGTGAGAAAACCCCTTTAACGGGAATCTGTCGCCAATTTTTTTTTACTTTACTGAAACAAGACCCTAATCTATATTCTTTTCTTCTTAGCCGTTTTTATTTTCTGATTGTAGATTTCTCAATTCAGTTGTCTGTATATGATTGTGGGGACACCATTCTTGTCTGCACTGCTTTAACAGCATTTAGAGAGATGCTTTACTGCAGCTTCATGCACATAGGAGCCTTAAAGGAGTTGTCTCACTACAAGGATTGCTTTTTATGTTAAAGATCGTGCAAAAACAAGTCACTTTGCAATATTTGTCCATTAACAGTGTCCTACCTTTTCTGAGATATTCCCTCTTGTGTGGGCTGCATCAGCTCCTCAGGTTGCTATAGCTACAGACCTGTTTGATCTATCCTGATAGGCTACCAGCACTGGTTGGTATAGCTGCAGGCCTGGCTTCTACTGCAGCCTAGTAGAAGCTAATAAACACGCCCCTGAATTCAAAGTGAAACCAAGAAAACAGAACAAATCAATGTAGTGAGATAACCCCTTTAAAACTGACTCATTCCCGTTGACTTCTATAGGAGCGTTTTCTAGTCATGCTCTGTGACCTGAGAAGAAGTCAGTTTGCAGGGAGGGGGAGAGGGGAAACTCTGTGACTGGTGGATCCTGTGTTATCTACGCACATTGGTGTCTCCTTGCAGTTCGACCCTGCTTGTGCTGAGAATGAGCAGACTACTGAAAATCTCTTTATCTACAGAACAGGAAGTCAGACTATTATTAGGCCTAGTGGCCAAAGTGAAAACTGCAGGACAAGAATTTTTAAAAAAATATTGAAAGTGATATGGAAAATTAAAAAAAATCATAAAATATAAAAACATAAGTTAAACAATAAATCTTTTTTTTCCATTTTTTCATTCCTTTTAAGGTCCAATATACCTCTGTCCTAGTCTTACCCCCTAAGTGATTTATTAACTCATTCAATAGCTGATACCTTGAATATATCAATACTACCACCATGATATCTGCAAGATGTTTGGATGCAACAGGTAGCGTGTAATGGGGATATGTACATCAAACAAATGCTCCCCAATTCTTCTTCTAAATGTCCTTTATGCACAACCAACATATTCTAGTCTACATTCCAAAGAAGAGATAATATACTTCACATAAGCTGACTGACAATCAATGAAGGACACAATTTTATATTTCTTGTCAGTCAAAAATGAATGAAAACTATCGGTCCCATTAATAAACTTACATAGACCACAGCGAGGGTTACTGCAACAGTAACAACTGATCGTGGATAACCAATTACCAGGGATTTTCTGCACATATAGACTAGAAGACAGCACATTACCTGGTGGTAGATCCAGTGTCAGACTGGGGCACCTAAGGCCCACAGGTAAAGTTGAGTCTAGGGGACCACCCTACAGCTACTGTGAATTACTGTACCTGCCTCCTATACTCTGCCTCTTTTTCTCTGCTTTTCTGTCTCCTTCAAGGCTGTATATGTAGTTAAAAAACAATTCCAGGTCCACCATGCTCAGGGGCACACCGGGGGGCCAGTCCGAGCCTAGCTGGATCTCTAAGAGAAAAATCTGTACCCCTGATCCAAAATTCCTTTTAGTCTCAAACAGCAAGCAGCCTCATCTAATTATCATATACTGGGTCTGGGTTACACATCTTTTTATGGTGTGAATAGGAACATAATGGTGTCCTCTATGTTAAGAGTTTTCAATTAATTGACAATAAAGAGCATTTTAATTTCTTTTATGCTTGAATTTTTTGAACAAAAAAGTTTTGAAAGCTTCTTCCAATAGTCTTCTCCTGCGGTTACTTTGTCGCCAGCATTGTTTTCC
The DNA here is from genome assembly GCA_025379985.1 of Phyllomedusa bahiana. NCBI lineage: Eukaryota > Metazoa > Chordata > Amphibia > Anura > Hylidae > Phyllomedusa > Phyllomedusa bahiana. The sequence goes on from JAODAL010003442.1 coordinate 100,047, forward strand.
TCAGCCTCTCTAGTACATGTCAAGTAGTGCAAATGTGCATTTCAGGGCAAAAAGAGAGACATTTAGGCTCCATCCACACGACGAGTATTTAAAATCAGAATCCACGCGGATTCCAATTTAAAATGCTCATCTAAAACCAAAAGTAAAACTATCCCTATTGACCTCAATAGAAAATACATGTTGTAGTACACACAGTGCATATGTTCTCGGTCAATTTTTAAGAGTAAAAAAAACTTAAAATATGTTCATTCTTCCATCGGATACCAGGTCAAAAAACATGTCCAAAACATTTTTATGTTGGATCCATATCCAAAACCCCACAGAGATAAGTTGGACAAATATTCTGACTTAAACAACCTAAAATCCACATGAGATACTAGTTAAATACAACGTCGCCTGACGCGGTTTTGAATGGTAGAATCCAACAAGTAAATTTTACTCGTCGTGTGGACGTACCATTAAAGAGGAAACAGAGACAGAGGGATTTGGGTCATTTAGTGACTTTCCCACCAAAAGAGGGACACTTGAGGGATACGTTAAGTGGTTTGCTGGTCTGCAAGTGGTAAAATTCTCCACTGTAATAAAAGAGATACAGAGCTGGTAATTTCCCATCAGAAAACCTAAGAGAGACAAGTATAAACTTAAAACATAAATAGCACTAAAAGCTAATCAATACAGCCAAATGAAGCAATTAGCATATCTGGAGGCTCAGAACTACAAAGTCAAGATGCCAAAATGGAAAAGGTAGAGATGGTGCCTGTGTGATACTTACCTGTGTTGCAGAGATGGCCAGGTGCAGTATCCTATGCATATCACTGATATTACTAAAGGCCCGCCTCTGCACAAGAAATTTTATAGCCTAGCTGTTATGGCTGATTTATCCATTGGGCACACTGGGCAGTTGCCCAGGGGCCTTAGGCAGTCAGAGGTATGGTAATAAAATTTGTTCCATGTATAACCATCATTTAGAGGCTTCATACATAGAAAAAAATTTTTTAGTTATTTGAATGTATTTATATAAAATATATTATTATTTTATACAAATACAACTTGTTAGGGTATGTTCACATGGCGTATATCAGGTGTATGGTGGTGTGTACTGTGCGCACTGCTATATGCCTGTTGCTGCAGAAGTACGCGGACTTCTAGAGCGTTCCCCATGACATTTACTTTCTACGCCGGGAGGAAGTGACACATCACTTCTTTCTCCAAGCACATATCGTGCACCGGGAAACTCTGAATTACTGTATTGGTGGGGCATACTTCGGGCGTATTGCAGAAAAACACCTGCTAATATGCCGTGTGAACAAAATCTTGGACCCTAGCAGCTTCACTATTCTGAAAACACACATAAATGAACCAGCTGCTGGTTGCCTTCGGTGCCAAGAGACAGGACATTGAATATATGAATAATTTCAAAGTGCATTTCTGCTGCCCAGTGTCAGACTGGGGTACCTGTGTCCTGCATGGGACCGTGACATCATCATGCCGCCTACGCAGAGATGCCCAGGCCTGGGCCTAACGCTTTTGGCCTGAGAGACAGAGTAGTGCAGGAGGCATGATCAGTACATCACACCATCTGCGCAACTGACTACGGGGGACCATAGGCAGTGTATGTATTTGTCCAAGGGCCCATCGGAGGATCTTCCAGTCCTCTGGTGGTCCAGTCGAACACTGCTGCTGCCTATATTATACATAACGTTTTGAGGTTCTTAGCCATATTTCTAGATAGGGGAGACTCCAGCGAATAGGGGAGACCTCTTGCACTTCCAACAGAGTTGGGGAACTTCCCGCAGTCAATTGCCTGCTGGAGGTTCTCTGAACTGGAAGTGGCACCAGGGCAGTGTCATGAGATGCTGCTCTGAGGCCAATGACTGCAGCCAGTGTTGTTCTGACCAGGGCTGTGGAGTCGGAGTCGTGGAGTCGGTGGCTATTTTGCAGGAGTCGGAGTCGGAGTCGTCATAAAATAGACCGACTCCCAAAATATATAATAAGTTGGTCCAGTTAGTTCGATGCAAAGAGCAAGAGGAATTGGATCCGGCCAGTGCTGCTGCTCCCATATCTTCAGCCTCATCACATGAGGAGTGTAATTGATGACATGGAGCAGGCAAAGCGCTGCCCCAGGGGAAAAGATTCTGCTCCCACAGCAAACAGATTTCAGCAAAATTTTTCACCTGTTTTCAAAGAAGTAGAAGAGTTTAACCATTCATCTAAACTGACTGTGGCAATTCCTTTATACCCTGACATTGTTAGAGATGTTGCCCCTGTGGTCACCGCTTTGCTCCCAACCCAAGTTAGTGTAGAGAGGCCGTTCTCTAGCCTGGAAATAATGAGATCAGATGTGAGGTCATGTATGCAGGATCTGATGGAGGCGATACTATTTCTCAGAACAACTTCAGCGACTTCACAAATGTTCCTGCAGTGTTTTGCATATTTACAATTTTTTTGTGTCCTAAAGTCATGTCCAATAAATCTATTTTACACTGACAAGGAAAATGGTAACAATGGTTTGAACTTGTCACTTTCAGGCTCCATATCTCTCCATCCACTACAGCTTTGTACATGAGGCTACTGTAATTTTATATACAGTCATCTTACATATCTTATACATAAATTTGACTTGTAAGTATTTAGCATCTGCTTAGTTACAGTTTTGCTCCTAAAAATCAAAGTGTTAATTTTTATTATTTTGTATTTGTGAAATCCACCGTTTGGTTTTCAGCTCTGCCTGAATCCTTCTGGGCTCTGAATCAGATTCAAGCATGTCTTGACCAAAATCTGATCCCAAGTCTCTTCTACACATTCCCAATGTTGGTGCAGACTGGACTTGGATACAAATACAGCTTTTTCTACAACTCTACCCACAAATGTATAAAAGATCAAAACATTGTTACCTTTTAGCTTGTCAATGTTTGTTCTACCTAAATAGCTTGATTATTGTATCATAAGGTGATAAACAGCCTGATGGGACCATTTTACTACAGTAAAGTTATCACTTAAACATGCGCCGTGTATGAGGGAGTCAGGAGTCGGGAGTCGGAGTCGGGAGTTGGAGTTGGAGGTTTGGGAAATTGAGGAGTCGGAGTCGGGGCTTCGGCTTGCCGACTCCACAGCCCTGGTGCTGGCAGCATCCTGCATAATATGCTGTCAGTTCAGCGGGCCCCAGTTCTCAGGCGGTTGAAGTGGACGGAGCCACAAAGCCCTACCCTCTCTCCTTAGGAGAGCACTGTCTGCACTGAAGTGTGCAGGCTGCCAGCCACTCTGCAGCAGGCCTGGTAATTATTTAATTCATTTCCCAGAGGTTTGTGGGTGGTGGATGGGGTTTAGAGCATAGTTGCCAACTTTTGAAAGTGGAAAAGCAGGAGAACTAAAAGGGCGGCGCGCGTAGCGCGTCACGACAAAGAAATTGCATGGACACGCCCATCTTGTTGGTGTGCCACGCCCCATCAAAAATCCACACCCACTCCACCTAACTGCATAATGGCTTTGGAAGAAAGCCAGGTAGATGCCCTTATAGCCAGGTAGTAGCCCCCATAACCAGGTAGTGCCCCTTACAGGCAGGTAGATGCCCCCTCTGTAGCCAGGTAGATGCCCCCCTTTGTTAGCCAGGGAGATGCCCCCATTTGTTAGCCAGGTAGATGCCCCCATTTGTTAGCCAGGTAGATGCCCCCATTTGTTAGCCAGGTAGTTGCCCCCTTTGTTAGCCAGGTAGATGCCCCCATTTGTTAGCCAGGTCGTTGCCCCCTTTATTAGCCAGGTAGATTCCCCCCTTTGTTAGCCAGGTAGAGACCTCCCTATAGCTAATAAAAAATAAAATAATAAAAGCCACTTACCTCACCAGGCTCCCTGCAGCTCCGGACAACTCCCAGCCGATCTCCTCAGCGTCGCAGGGGGAGTGCAGCCGCGCGTCACACCCCCTGTGACGCTGATCTGTATGTACGGCGCACACCAGTGCTGTACATACAGGGGGAGAAGGGTGGAGGGGAACGATCCCTCCTGCCTCCTCCCTGCACAGTGAGCGTCTTCGGACGGGTGAGCGGCCGCTGCGGCCGCTTCACGCGCCTGTAGGTGCGGCCCGGCTGCGCCAGAGTAGCGTCCTGACACTACTCTGGCGCCGCGGGCATTTAAAGAACCCCCGCTGCCTGCTGGTGGCGGGAGGTTCGCTAACTCTGCCTGGGTGGGGGGGGGGGGGACACCCCCATTAGCAGGACCCCCCCTGCCAAAAGCGGGAGAATTGGCATGTATGGTTTAGAGAGTGAGTGTAAGGCTCGGTCTACACAGCACAGGTTTCAAAATACTGAATCCGCCGAAAATCTGATGGTACCCTTTGCTGCATAGACAGCAATAAAAAATCCGTGCATGGATTTTTTTACAGTTGGTTTTAAGTTCCAGGGGAATATGCAACATGTTGTATATTCTGCTGGATTGCTGCCGGATTCCCGTACAGTCAATTGTATGGGTCAATGGCAAATCTGAAAACTTTTGCACAAAACTACGCCAAAAATCGCGGTCCTGTAATGTCAAAATGCTGTCGGATTTTGGACGCCAATTTGACATTTGCTGTGTAGATCTAGACCAAGTGTGTATAAAGTGGGCATGGGGGAGAATGATTTAGAGTGGGAGAGTGTGAGTGTGTGTGTAGACTGGAGATGGGTTACATGGTGTGCGTGAGAGGGTTTAGAGAGGGGTTTGAGAGGGGGAGGGAGGTTAGAGTGTGGAGTTAGAGGGGTTTAGAGGTGGAAGGGAAAGAGTTTAGAGTGGGGTGACACACAGCTTTTCTAAGACAGGAAAACATGTGTATCACATGTGGGGGATGAGACATCACCCAACTTTCCTGGATGCTGGATAGCCTATCCTGTGTATAGGAAAGCTGAATGACAACCCATACCCATAGGTGAAACCCAATTTTCATATCATGGAAAGTTGTTACCTGTGGGCGATCTGTGGAAAGCCTATCCAGCCTAGGTGGATATATGTAACATTCCTTTTTTAGCAGGTTTCCCTTATGGACTATTTTTAATTTTTGGACTACGGCAGATCAGCCTTGGACCTATTTTTTAATAATATGGAGGATGTAGTTGCTGAGTGTTTATGTAAATAAAATAATTTTTTTTGTGTTTAGTGTTTTTGGGGTTTTTTTCCATTTAATTCCAGTGTTAGTAATGGAGATGTCTTATTGATGTCAGCCAGCCATGATTTTTGTCCCACCAAGGATGACACTAACCCCCTATCACCATTACCCTAGTACTTAATGCACCAGTGGTACTGGAAAAAAAAAGGTTACTGTCACAAGCAGACCATCTTATGTGAGGAGTCGGCTTCTGGGGTTGCTATGGGCTGGTATTTAAAGGGTGGGAAGGGCCCTATATCCATGAACCTTCCCATACTGATAGTATAAGACTACAGCTGTTGGTTTTAGCTGGTTATGAAAAATGTAGGGCATCCCACTGAAAATTTAAAAATGGGCATCTACTGTAATTAATTAATTAATCAATAAATAATTTTTAAAAGTAGCGGCATCTCCCAGCTTTTCTGGATCTAACATCCAGGAGAGCTGGGTGATGCCACACCTCTCAATTAGTTACAGAGTTGCATGCAGTGGGTGTGGTTTATGTGAAGAAGTGTGAATTGATATAATGTGGGCTGGGTTTATGCAAACTGTGGCTGGCGACCTGAGTTTAGACCAATACTAAATCTCACCTCTTTCAGTGCCTTTCTATGCCTCTATACTTTTTTTATGGCATAAGGGTATCAGCTATATGTTTTGGTCTTCTATAGGAAACTGGGCATGATTGGTTGTGCTTCAGGGTGGTTAGAGGCATAACCTGATGTAGTGTCATATTGGGCAAGATTAGAGGTATTGCCAGGCATGATGTCATTTGTTTGGACAGGGCCCAGTGACCGTCTTCACCCGGGGGCGTATAATGCTGGTAAGAAAGTCCTGCTAGCTGTCCCTCCAGCTGCTCTTCACAGTCATCTCTACCACTGCTCTTGACTGTTGGGAATCACACAGCCTATACTCTCTATGGCCCAGTCAGTGGTCTTACACTTTAGGCTTTTCCATGGCCACAGCTTTCTCTCAGTCTCTTTTGGCCCAGCCCAAGTCTCGGCTGTCTGTAGCAAACACCACTGTGCTAGGAAGGGCTGGTTACCCAGAACAGAAACTCTCACTTCACTTTCTAACATATTACATACTTCTAGCTTGGGGAAGCAGTCACACAGTCTCACATTTACCAATTGCTTTTCAGCAGAGGACTTCCCATGCTATCCCCTGCTCCTCACAAAATGGCACCCAGGGGCAAACTTCCCCAAAGCCATGCTGCAGGAACTACACAGAAGTACAACAAGATAAACAGAATTTCTCAGCTTGTCATATTCTTGTGTTTGTCTTTAAATGGGGTATTCCCATTTCATTGATTTGCTTTAAACATGCAGGCAAAGGTAAATAAAGACTATTACCATATACAATGCTGTTCTAATTTTGATTCTATTCAGAGCTAGAGCAGTTCTTATCTTATGCTTGTGAACACAGGTTACCAATTACCTCTCTCTGCTCTAGAATTCTGGCTTGATGGTTACATCACTCCATGCGGTGTCTTATCAACAGCAAAGGAGCTTGTTTATCTTTCTTACTGGCAAACATTAAACTTGTAAATCTCTGAAGCCTTCTGCCCTGCTGTTTAGACCCCTCCATCACAAATGTCCCTCTAACAGTCTCATCGAGGAACAGCAGAACTGATATGCCAATCACTGCTATAGAACCACCCACAGCCTACCCAAGATGTATGAGCCTGACCCTGGCTGTGAAGGGCAGGCTCTGTAAAAAAGCATGGTGAGAATACCCTTTTGAGAAGGATTAAAACTCTGCTGCATTGGGGTTCCAGTTCACCTTTATTACATACTGGTTACTGTAATCTGACTGTTAACAGAACATATACTGATATTTTCAGTTTTCACTTAAATAACTTAAAGGGGTTGTCTCACTACAAGGATTGCTTTTTTATGTTAAAGATCCTGCAAAAACAAGTCACTTTGCAATATGTGTCCTATTCTGAGATATCCCCTCTTGTATGGGCTGCAACAGCTCAAGTCACTATAGCTACAGACCTGTTTGGTCTCTCCTGATAGGCTGCCAGCACTGGTTGCTATAGCTACAGACCTGGCTTCTACTACAGCCTAGTAGAAGCCAGTAAACACGACCCTGAATTCAAAGTGAAACCAAGAAAACAGGATTGAGGTGAGATGAATCGATGTAGTGAGACAACACCTTTAACAATTATAGGGTACTTCTCATTGGTGCAATGGAAATTAATGCCAGAAATAGAAAGGCTGGTGGTGCTGTAGGCAAATAGCCTAAGCTGAACAGTGTCACTTGTTACACACTTACATAGTCGCTTAAAAAAGGGAAATAGCCATGTAATTTCTTACTCACTAATTTAACTATGAAATAGCTCCTATTATTATCTTGTTACTGGGGAAGTATAACTTCTGTGATAAATAATGATATAGTGCAAAGCATAACCCTGACCTTAAAGGAGCTTGTTACAATATACACTAACCGGCCACTTTATTAGGTACACCTGTCCAACTGCTCGTTAACACTTAATTTCTAATCAGCCAATCACATGGCGGCAACTCAGTGCATTTAGGCATGTAGACATGGTCAAGACAATCTCCTGCAGTTCAAACCGAGCATCAGTATGGGGAAGAAAGGTGATTTGAGTGCCTTTGAACGTGGCATGGTTGTTGGTGCCAGAAGGGCTGGTCTGAGTATTTCAGAAACTGCTGATCTCCTGGGATTTTCACGCACAACCATCTCTAGGGTTTACAGAGAATGGTCCGAAAAAGAAAAAACATCCAGTGAGCGGCAGTCCTGTGGGCGGAAATGCCTTGTTGATGCCAGAGGTCAAAGGAGAATGGGCAGACTGGTTCGAGCTGATAGAAAGGCAACAGTGACTCAAATAGCCACCCGTTACAACCAAGGTAGGCAGAAGAGCATCTCTGAACGCACAGTACGGCGAACTTTGAGGCAGATGGGCTACAGCAGCAGAAGACCACACCGGGTGCCACTCCTTTCAGCTAAGAACAGGAAACTGAGGCTCCAATTTGCCCAAGCTCATCGAAATTGGACAGTAGAAGATTGGAAAAACGTTGCCTGGTCTGATGAGTCTCGATTTCTGCTGCGACATTCGGATGGTAGGGTCAGAATTTGGCGTCAACAACATGAAAGCATGGATCCATCCTGCCTTGTATCAACGGTTCAGGCTGGTGGTGGTGGTGTCATGGTGTGGGGAATATTTTCTTGGCACTCTTTGGGCCCCTTGGTACCAATTGAGCATCGTTGCAACACCTTGTGGAATCTATGCCACGAAGAATTGAGGCAGTTCTGAAGGCAAAAGGGGGTCCAACCCATTACTAGCATGGTGTACCTAATAAAGTGGCCGGTGAGTGTAGATTAGACATGCACAACCCACATACCACATTCATCAGGACGCAACAGCGGCATAAGTCTCATGGGTTCATCTTGGGCTGCCTTTTCTGAAAACTTCTGTTTACGGCTACCAGCCACAGGCAATGTTCCATCTTAAAGGGATTGTCCAATCTATTAAGAAACCTGTCAGCAGGAGCTAAAATAACATCACCTTTCCAATGACTTCAAGTTCATCATTCATGTGACCCTGCAGCAATTTACAAGCCTCAGTGGTTTCTACCTAAACAGCACTTGACCACTGAGGTTAAGTGACTGATCATGGTGATGCCAGGGAGCACCGAGAGTGGTGGCAGTAGGTGAAATGGAGTGAGTTTCCAAGGTGAGTGGATTTCTGCTGACAAGTTTTTTAATAGAATGAACAACCCCTTGAAAATTTAGAGACCTGGACACAGTTACCTCTAACCTGGGCTATATAACACCGTCAAATAAATACTATTGTACAGCATCTTAATAATGATCTACAAAGCAGCTAGATATATAAGGTCACAAACAATAGCATCCAGGGAAATAGTACAAAACAGCATCCAGGTCTAGCACAGCTGAGAACAACTACCGGTCGCAGGGGGGCGGCTTTTCTCCGCGGTTTGCGGAGAAAAGCCCTCTCCCTTCACATTGAGATGTTCCTATTCCGCCCAAAAACCCCCCGGAAGAATGAACATGTTCTATGTTTTTCGGCCCGCCGGCGGTGTCAAAAAAAACGTCCGGTGGAAAACCCATGCAGTGGGGACTGCTGCAGGGATTTTCTATAGAGGTCCATTGTAAAGTTTGATAGACGGTTTACAGACGGTTTTCAAAACCGAAAACTGTCTGTAAAACCGTCCAAAAACCCTTGCCGTGGGGAAAAGGTTGTTGTCTACATCCCTGGTGATCAAGGGCAGTGGAGAGGTTAATGTCTGCATCCGTGTTAAACGATGGCAGTGAAATCTGGAAAAATCTTTCACAGATATGGAAGCCATGTGCCACGCAGCTAATTTATATGGGGTTCCCCAACGTGATTTTCACACATAATTTATATTAAGAAGTCCCTTCTGTGTTTTCCACAATACGACTTGCAAATTTGTTAAAAATATCTGCTCTGTATGAACTGGGGCATAGGTTCCCATTGAAGTCAAGTGTCAGCATCGCAAGTGATTTATGGCAAAGAAAGTGTTAAAGTCAGTAAATCTGGTGGTCTAGGGAATTGAGGAGGTTCATGTCAGTATACCTGGATATCTAGGACAATGAGTGTTCTCAACGGACCAGTCAGTATTGTTAACTTCTTGGTTGCGGCTCCAACTACCTTCAAGAAGTATCTGACAGGTGTTCTTAAGCAGTGAGGGAACGCTATTTCTGCCATGGGCAGTTTGGATATTATGTAGAAGAAAATCCACTGCACTCAGAAGTTACTGTAGATGCTGCTCTCTGATCTGTAGCTCACTGCTTAGCAGTTTCTGTGTACTCCCAATAGGTGGCAGTGTCAAAAGCAGAACCTCCACTTAAACATTCAAACTGTACTGACCATGTATTATAAATAATCCAGATGGAGCTACCTCTACATTTAAGTGCCTTTAAAACAAGTACAATCTGAGTGTATGACGAGAGCCATAACTGAACACTAGTCTACAAAATATTAGTATTTTAGAATAGTGCACTAGTAATCTTAGCTGTTAGTCATCAGGCAGCTTACTGGAACTAAAAATTCAGGTAAAAAAATAAAAAAAAAAGTTTTAAAATATTAAAAAGCTTAAAACCTCCTTTTTCATTTTCCAAATCTAAAAATAAAGAATTGAATATAATTGGCATTGACACATCCATAAGTCTCTGGTCTACTAACACAAAATTATTTATTGCACACAGTAAGCACTTTGGAAAAAAATACCCAATGCCAAAATTGCAGGAGGTTTTTTTTATTGTTTCACCTTCCCAAAAAATGTAAATAAAAAGTGATCATAAAGTCACATACATCCCACACTGGCGCCAATACACACTACACCTAAGCCTGCCAAAATTGAGCCCCTACACCAGTCTGCAGTTCTAAAAATAAAAAAGTGATTGGTATTAGAAAATAGTGATGCATAGAAAATTAAAAAAATTGTGAAATTAGTCAAATATAAAAGAACTACGGTATTATAGATTTTGCAACATCAGAACTGTACGGACCTGCAGAATAAAGATATCATGTCATTATTTTAATAAAAACAAAAAACACCATAAAATAGTGAAAATTCATTTTGTTTTGGCCCACTCCACAAAAATGTATATTTTATTCCCCAGTACATAATATAGTACAATATATGGTATCGTCAACAAAAATACAACTTGTTCGGTACAAACATTCCCTCATACATGTAGACTGGAAAATAAAAAAATTATTTGCTCTTGGAAAGTGGGAAGTTAAAAACAAATATGAAAAAATAAAAATCTGTGGTGGAAAAGGGTTAAATTAAAGCATTCAGATGCATTATCCCAATAGTAGTCATAACATGTACAATTTTACCAATTAACCTGTTTACCAATTACCACCACAGCTAGTTTTAATCTTTCAGACAATCAATCATCCTTTTTTATAGTTCTAGTAACAATTATTCAAATTTGCAACAGATTTTTTAGGGACCATTTCAGTTCTAATAAAGCTTTGAGGGGTCTGTGCACTAGACATCCACAGAAATTATCAAAACAACGTTTAGGAAATGTGTTAACCCTCTTAGTGTTTCACAGGAATTAAAGGAAAACATCTCTCCTTAAGGAGAGCACCAGTTACGGTGTGTAGAGTTGAGATTGCCTTTTTGCCCTCTACTAAGCATCTGCATATCACAAGGCATTATGGGAAAGGAGCTGGGAAGCTCATGTGCCCTCTGTTGGTTGTAACAAATCCTCAATTTGCTTCTGATTCACCGCATCTTTAAGAAGCAAAAGGAATATCAGCCAAGCCAGAATCACTCATCTACATACAGCATGAGCTTTCCAGCTCCTTTTCCATAATGCCTTGTGATATGCAGTTGCTTAGTAGAGGGCAAAAAGGCAATCTCAACTCTACACACCGTAACTGGTGCTCTCCTCAAGGAGAGATGTTTCCCTTTCTCAGCCACTCAGTGCCTCCCACTCAGCCAAGCCAGTATCACTCTGCTCTACACTGATGAGGGGCAAACACCCCGAAACGGCTGTATATTGATGAGTGATACTAGCTTGGCTAATATTCCTTTTGCTTCTTAAAGATTCATTGAATCAGAAGCAAATTGAGGATTTGTTACAACCAACAGAGGGCGCATAAGATTTCCAGCTCCTTTCCCATAATGCCTTGTGATATACAAGAATTAAAGCAATTTGAAACTGATTATGTCTAAAACTCACTCTTTTGCCCATAGTAACCTAGTTTTGCCTGAGTTTTAGACCTAAACAGGTTCATACATGTGGCCCTAAAATTTCAAAATATATTGGGTTTTTTTGCAAATTTTCAACATGAATCCATTTTTTTTCTGGAATGTATAAGGTGTTAGCAAACCAAAGCACACCTCAATATTTTTTCACTTTATTATGTAGTTTTTAGTGATATCTGTCATGTCAGAGGAGGTGCAGTGGGCCCTGACTGCCACCCAGGCCACTGTCCCTGCCTACTTGGCGTGCTGCCCTAGGTGGCAGACCCCAACTGGACGACAGCCCATACGCTGCTAAGTGCAGGGCCGTCAGGGAAACTCAAAGTCCAACAGTCCGGGTCAGTCACAGCACGGGAACATATAAGCCAAGAAACGTAAGCCAAAAGAATAGTCAAAAAGCAAGCCGGGGTCCAAACACGGTCAGGAGCGCAGTATAAAGTCGGAGGCAAAGGTGAGGTCAGGAAGTGAGCCGAGGTCAGAGATCAGGAGAGCAAATACCAACAGGAAACACAGGAAGTAGCAAGGGGAAACCTTTCTCAGGCAAAGACTGAGAGAAGTGAGGGAGTTTAAATGAGGAACCCAGAGCCCGCCCCAGCAGACGATTGGTGCGGCCTCCGGGCCCTCCTATTGGCCAGTGCGACACACCCTCTGACTTGATTAGGAGAGAGCTGTCACTCCTAAGCTCATCAGCCCGGCTTCTCCCTGGGTGTGTCGACTGACTAGAGGGATTAACCCCCTACTGTGCCTTGCTGCTTCACGGCGGAAACGTGTGCTGTGACAATATCACTATATGATAGTGCACTATATGATTCAATCACAAGCCTCAAAAAGGTTTGCTGATACCTTAAGGTGCTAAAACATAGAAGTAGCTTCTAAAAATATCTCAGTTTGGAAACTATACCTTTCAAAGAATACATTTAGGGGTGTAGTGAGCATATTGACCCACAGGTGCTTCACAGATTTTTTTAGCATTGAGCTTTGAAAATAAAAAAAAAAAATTCTAATTACATGCAGCATTTTCACAAGGAATGCTGAAGGAAAAGCACCACAAATATGTTACGCAATTTTTTCCAAGTACTGCAAAACTGCTGTTTGCATACATGGCAGGGCTTTGAAGGAAAGGAGCATTATTTGGCTTTTGGGGTGCAAATTTTGTTGAATTGGTTGGTGGGTGCCATGTGGCATTTCCAAAGGCCAAAAGTAACAGTAATGGTGAAATCTCCATTAAGTGACCCTGTTTCAGAAATAACACCCCCCAGGGAATTTATCTAGGGGTGAAGCGTGCACATTTTGGGCCCACAGTTTTTTTTTAGCACTTAGTTGTAAACTACTGTTTGTGCATACGACAGAAGGGATGGAGAACAATTTGGCTTTTGATGTACAGAGTTTGCGGAGATGGTTTTTGGGTGCTATGTCATATTTGCAGACCTCCTGTTGTACTAGTACAACGGTGAACCCATTTTGTAAACTACACCCCTCTAGGTATTCATCTAGAAATGTAGCAAGCATTTTGACCTCAAAAGTATTTCCTAGTAATGAGTGCACTGTGGAATGTTGCAGAGTGAAAATGTATATTTTTCTACATACATGCCATTTCAGTGTTCAGTATGCAGTGTCCAGCTCACCATTTTGAAAAGACAGCTTTTTTTATGTCTGTTTTTCTTACTTTTATTTACCCTTTCATATGGCCCCAATCTGTTACCTGGACATAGCACAGTACTCCGGCGTAACAGTGCACCATGTCCATTGTAGACCTAATTTCATACCTCCCAACACTTAGCGAATGCAAGGAGAGGCACATCAGGCCATGACTCTGACCACACTCAATTACATGACATCACACCAGACCACACATCTGGCCATGCTAAAGCACATTACATCACACCAGACCATGCCTCTTACCATGCCCAAGCATATGATATCACATAAGATCATGCCTCTTACCCTGCCCAAGTACATGACATCACATAAGACCATGACTCTTACCATGCTCAAGCATAACCAATCATGCCCAGCTTTTTCCAGCAGGCCAGCACCAAAACAACAGTATATGAGCTACAAGGCTAGGCACGGGTAGTGTGATGACATAAAGTCATCATGCCACCTAAGTCTCAACACCTCTGACATCTTGTAGCCCCTAGGTTAGTGCTATGGTTTTTAACTATCTGCAAGTCCCAAACACATACAAAGAGGGGTTTTCTTTCATGGAAATTCACAGTCACAGTCAGCTTCAGACTCACATTTCCTGGTCAGGTTGTGGGTGGGTCTATAACAAAGATTGGCATATTAGCTCTGCTATTCCTAGCTGAGCCTGTTACAATGAAATGATTGAAGGAAATGTAAAATCTATATTACACAAGACTACAGAAGTATAATGAATGAAAACATGTCCTTATCTAAAACAAAACTCTGTTCCTAGAGACTACACACAGCGGGGAGTGACATCACCATGGACGTACATCAGCTTCCAGCAATCAGGTTAGAGAAAGGAGAGAGAGATGGTCGGTAAGAAACTTGTGTGCATTCAGAAGAGATAAAATCTCTCTTATCTTCTCAACAAAGCAATGTATTTGATAATAATCTTCATTTACCTTTCCCTACATGTTGAAAGCTAATTATTGTAGTGAGAAAACCCCTTTAAATAAACTGTGCCAACCAGTAGATCAAGAGCATATATTCTGGTTCCCCAGAACTTGCCTCCAATCATTGGATCCAGGACAGTTGCTAGATATGCTAATTTATAGATTTACACAACACTTTTTCTGACGGGGAAAAATTCATATAGTTTAAGGATTTACTACTTTAACATAATATAAGCATTTTGTTTTGAACCATGTTTTTGCATCAGTACATTCAGATAGCCATGACTAATTTTCTGTTGGCAAAGCTGTGTAAGGACTTTTTTACGGGATGAACTGATGCTTTTATTAGTACAATTTTGGGTTTGACTTATTATTCTATTGTTATGCTGCAGTGTTAACAATAAAAGCAATTCTGGCATTGATTATTTTTTTACAGTGTTCATTTTGTTAATTAAATAACATGATAGTTTTATAGCCCAGGTGATACCAATTATGTTTTTTTTATTTATTTTTTGTCATTTAAATTTTTATTTAATAATTTGTAATAGGGAAAAGATGGTTTATGTTTTTTATTTTATTTTTCTTTACATGTTGATTTTTTTTTCAAGTTCATTCACACCTTTTCTGTGTACAACTTTGGGTAGATTTTGGCCAGTATTTACGAAAATAGCACAAGGCAACCCTTATCTAAGGAGTTATCCAGCTTTTTAAAATCAATAGGGATCCCATTTCTAGTTCCTGTCAGTCAGATGATTTAATGGTCAGTGTTGCTTGTGTAAGCATTGTGGCCTTTCAACATTTACATGGTTTTCAGAACTTTTTATAAGGTATTGCAGATCTGTCTAGTATACTTATTATGTGTCTTTTTTTATTTAATGTTTTTAAATAATAAGCATCTGAATTGGAGAAAAGGATTTTTTATGTTAATTTTTTTTCACAGTATTCACATGGGTCTTAGCGCTATTAGGCCACGTTCACACGGCTTATTTCGTGCCGTACTGCGCGAAATATGGGGCGAGATACGTCCCAATCATTATGGTAATCCACGTTCTCATAGAGAACTATGTATTACGTCTCCTCTCCCTGCTCGCACAATACGGCGAGCGGGGATGAAGTGACATGTCAATTATTCACGGTGTATACGCACAGCTAGTAATGAATGTCTATGGGGCCAGCGGGCTGCCGGCCCCCCCGCCCCCGTACACACGGCGTAATTGCGGGGCGAAATACGTCCTGAAATTAAGTCGTGTGAACATAGCCTTAACAAGCTTCACCCCACCGTCCCCTCTGTCTATCTCTATTCCTGCAGTGTCCCCACATCCCACCTCTACACCTGCTCATCACTCTTCCCCCCTATCTTCCTTCTCTACTGTCACTCATGACAAGCTCTCCACTCTACTGTCCAAATCCAACCTCACTACCTGTAATCTTGACCCACTGCCATCCCACCTCATCCCAGACCTCAGTGCTTCTATCATCCCAGCCCTCACCCATCTCGTCAACCTATCATTAACCTCTGGCATCTTCCCTTCCTCCTTTAAACATGCGACCATCACACCCATCCTTAAGAAACCATCTCTTGACCCCTCCTCACTGTCCAACTATCGCCCCATCTCACTGCTTCCATTCGCCTCTAAACTCCTCGAACAACACGTCTATCTTCAACTTTCCTCTCATCTATCCACCAACTCTCTCCTTGACCCACTGCAATCTGGCTTCCGACCCCACCACTCTACAGAAACCGCCCTAACCAAAGTCACCAATGACCTAGCAACTGCCAAAGCCTCACGCCACTACTCTGTGCTTCTCCTCCTAGACCTGTCCTCCGCCTTTGACACTGTCGACCACTCACTCCTCATACAAATCCTCTCCTCCCTCGGCATCACGGACTTGGCCCTTTCCTGGATATCCTCCTACCTCACTGATCGGACATTCAGCGTCTCTCACTCACGCACCACCTCCTCCTCTTGCCCGCTCTCTGTTGGTGTACCCCAGGGGTCTGTCCTGGGCCCACTACTCTTTTCTATCTACACTATTGGGCTGGGTCAACTAATAGCATCACACGGCTTTCATTACCACCTGTATGCTGATGATACCCAACTCTACATCTCCGGCCCAGATATTACCTCTCTACTCTCCCGGATCCCTGACTGTCTTTCGTCCATATCCTCCTACTTCTCCTCACGTCTCCTGAAGCTAAACGTGGAGAAAACTGAACTCATCATCTTTCCACCGTCCCACTCCATCCCTCCACCTGATCTCTCTATCACAGTCAATGGCTACACTCTCTCAAACCCGCTCTACAAGTCCGCTGCCTTGGATAACCCTTGACTCCAATCTGTCCTTCAAACCGCACATCCAAACCCTCACCTCCACCTGCCGCCTCCACCTGAAAAATATCTCCCGTATCCGTTCATTCCTTAACTTCGAAAGCACAAAAATGCTCGTCCATGCCCTCGTCATCTCACGCCTAGACTATTGCAACATCCTTCTCTGCGGCCTCCCAGCTAGCACCCTCGCTCCCCTCCAATCCATCCTTAACTCTGCTACCCGTCTGATTCACCTCTCTCCTCGCTACTCCTCTGCCACTCCCCTCTGCCAATCCCTTCACTGGCTTCCCATTGCCCAGAGAATCCAGTTCAAGTTAGCAATCTTGACCTACAAGGCTCTCCATGACCTCTCCCCTCCATACATCTCTGCTCTAATCTCCAGATATCTCCCGTCACGCAACCTCCGCTCCTCACAGGACCTTCTTCTCTGCTCTCCCCTTATCAGCTCCTCCCAAACCGTCTCCAAGACTTCTCCCGTGCTTCACCCACACTCTGGAACTCACTGCCCCAACACATCAGACTCTCCCCCACTCTCACCAGCCTCAAAAGCAACCTGAAAACCCATCTCTTCAGGATTGCCTACAACCAACAATAACCCTGCTGTCACTGCACTATCCACAAACCATGTCTGCCCCTCACCTTGTCTCTTCCCACCTTCCTTTTAGAGTGTAAGCCCTCACTGGCAGGGACCTCTCTCCTTCTGTACAAGTTGTTAGTTAGTAACTTGTCACCTTGTACTTGTTTGACCTATGTTATGTATGAAACCTGAATGTACAGCGCTCTGGAACCAAGGGCGCTCAAAAAATAAATAATAATAATAATAATAATAAATAATAATTGCAGCTCTGCATTACCTTACTCTGCCACTACAGAAAGTTAATAGGACAAAAGTTTTATATGGATGGGTAACCCTTTGAGATTGTCCTGCTATTATTGGTGAATAAAAATACAAACAAGATAGGTTAGACTATGTGATCACCATGTTTCTTCTGTGTACCGGAGTGTGGAGTTTTACCTGACGTATACCTCCGATATATACCTTTCATGTATGCCCTACATAGCCATATATTGGCTTATGCCATCCACTGCCCACAATGAAGTGACTCAATGTATAGGAAAATGCAGCTCTGTAAAAAGAAAAAGAAAAGAATTTTATCACACACCATCCCCACAGGGTGGTATTTTTCAGCTCAATGGGAATCTATGGCTATGCTTCACATAGGTAACAGGATCCTTCCTGCCACATATACTGAATCCATACCTCCCAACATTTAGAGATTGCAAATAGGGACACATTAGCCACACCTCTGACCACACCCAAATGACATCACACCAGGACACGCCTATAACCACTCCCCCAAACAAAATCATGCCCCGCCCCTCCAGAAGACCAGCGCCAACACAACAGTGGCGCCACTAGGGTCTGTAAATATGTATTTATATAAAGTAATGTATTGTATACACAGAAATCCATACAAATAGCTGTAAGACAATGTTCTGTGGATGATACCGCTATATAATTGTCATACAGTGACCACATAATACCGCTGTACAGGGAACAAATATCCCTGTACTGTTACTGACCACACCAAGATTAATATTATCAATGATACCGCAATACAGAGATCAAATAATTCCACCACACCATGACAACTTCACCAGCACATAGTAACTGAATAATACCACCACACCATGACCACATATCACCATCACATAGTAACTGAATAATACCACAACACCATGACCACATATCGCCACCACATAGTAACTGAATAATACCACAACACCATGACCACATATCACCATCACATAGTGACTGAATAATACAGCCATACTGATCCTGAATATAAACCATTACACTCCTACCAACATTCCTGCCATACATTGACCATATGGGGGTAGATAGCAGTTGTACACAGGCTCTGCAGACTGTATATACCACCATACAGTGACCATATGGGGGGTAGATAGCAGTTGTACACAGGCTCTACAGACTGTATATACCACCATACAGTGACCATATGGGGGTAGATAGCAGTTGTACACAGGCTCTGCAGACATATAAGTGATGACAGTACAATACAATTTAGTGACTCACAGGTGACGTCTTCTCTGTTGGGAGTCGTTCCCTTTCTCCATTCCTTCCAGATCACCATGATGACTTCTCCCGGCCTCGTCCCTGCAGAATTAACCACACAAACATATTAGACTCTGCACTTTTCCAGCACCTCCCTACCAATTCCCACCTCTGTACAAACTCCCCATGGGGTGATAGATGGAGTAGGGGGATATGGGGCAATAGACAGTGGTCAGGGGGTTATAGGGTGTCAGGTGAGGGTTGTATTTTGTCTTGAAGCTAGGCCGCAGGGGTGAAAGAGGAGAGAAAGGCCACAGCTTACAACACAATCTCCTGGGGGGAGACAGAAGACCAACCCCCGAGAGTGTGTGGTCCATTCCCAGCACCCCCAGATGACCAGCCACAGCCGTGACCTTCAGGGGTGTAGGGGATGGAGTATAATAATACTATAAGATTTGTTAGACTACGTTGGACCAGCGTAGCATCTATTTATAAACTAACATGGTCAGCGGTGGCCGGTGTCAGGGAGAGTTTATTTAAATAAACTGCTTTTTTTTTTGTCTCTGTGTTATTTTTTTCCCATTTTTTCTAGTGATAGTAATGGAGGTGTCTCATGGACGCCTCTTCATTACTATCGCTCGGGCTTGGTGTCAGCCTGCGGCAGTTTTTGTCACCCCAAGGCCAACACTAACCCCTTGTCACTATTAACTAAATACCCAACGCACCAGGGGTACCGGGAAGAGCTGGGTAGCCATCAGAAGTGGGCCCTCTAATATGAGGGTCCGCTATTGTGGCGGCTGCAAGCTCGTACTCTTAGAATAGGAAGGGACCAGTATCTATGGACCTTCTCATTCTGATAGTATCAGGCTGCAGCTGTTGGTTTTGCCTTGGCTGGTTATGAAAAATGGGGGGGATCCCACGTCCTTTATTTTTTTGAAAATCATTCATTTATTGAGAATCCTACAATGGGCACCTCCTGTAATAATTACAGTGGATGCCTGTGTGCAGATTCTCAGTAAATAAATAAATGTTCTGGAAAAAAAAACGACGTGGTCCACCCCAATTTCCATAACCAGCCAAGGTAAAACCGACAACGGCAGCCTGATACTATCAGAATGGGAAGAACCATCGATACTGGTAACTTCCCATTCTAAAAATACCAGCCTGCAACTGCTCCAGAAGAAGACCCTCACATTAGAGGGTCCGCTCCTGACGGTTACCGGCTCTTCCCAGCACCCCTGGTGCGTTGGGTACTGGGGTAATAGTGACAGGGGTTAGTGTCAGCCTCGGGCAACAAGAAACACCACTGGCTGACACCAAGCCCGAGCGATAGTAATGGAGAGGCGTCATCCAGATACCGCCACTACTATCTGTCACGGATGCCCTGTCCCGCACCTCGGGTCCGGGGTCTGCTCACCCCTCTGCCCGTGCCACTAGTCACTTACCTGACCGCGCTCCTGTCCCGTCCGTCTCAGTCCTTCGGCGCGCGTGGCGCCTCCAGTGCCCTGGTAATTACCCATTGCCGGGCACTGCTCCTATTTAAGTCCGGCCTATTCCTGGCAGCCTTGCCGAATCTTTAGTGCTCATGCCTATCGAGAAAGCGTTTCAGAAAGTCTTGTCTTGTCTACCGTGTACCGAACCCGCTTGCTTACATTTAATGACCACGAACCTCTACCGCCTGCCCAGACCTTCCTGCCTATCCCCGGCTACGAGCCTGATTGCCGATTCTGTACCTCACCTACCCATGGCCGCCACCTCAAGCAAGTCTCGCCAGTGGAAGCGACCTGGTAGATTCCCGCCGCAGCAAGTCCATCCCGCTTTGCGGCGGGCTCTGGTGAATACCGGGACCTACTTAGATTCCGCTCCCTGGCGTGGGCTTCCACCATCGCTTGCGGTGATCCAGCAGATAAACTACCAGACCGTTACACTATCACTGGAATCAAATGGAAAAAACACACAGAAACAGAAAAAAAACACTTTATTTAAATAAACATTCCCCGACACCACCCTCGTTATCCATTATTAAAGAAATAGATGAACGCTGTCCGACGTAGTCCACCGAATCCGGCGTAGTCCAAAGGGGAAACCTGTAAAAAGAAACAACAATAACCCTACAAATGGGGTGAGCAGGGGGGAAGGTGGCCATTTTTTGGGGGGCTGAGTGGGATGAGCAGGGAGGAGGGGGAACGTTTTGGTGGGTGGGGTGAGCAGGGGGGCCGTTTGGGGGGGCTGAGTGGGGTGAGCAGGGGGGATGGGGAACGTTTTGGGGGGTGGGATGAGCAGAGGGGAGGGGGGCTGAGTGGTGGGGCAGGGAGGAGGAGAGACACTTACCTTACACTTATGTCCTCCTGCTGCTGCTGGCTCCGGCCCCGCAGTCACACTGATCAGTGTAGCTGAGGGGGCGGAGCCAGACGCCTGCAGGCAGTGACGTCAGAGGAGAGCGTCTCTATGACGCTTCCCCTGCATCCCTGCTCTCTGCACCGCATGTGAGGGAGAGAGGCTACCTGACATGCGGCCGGTGATCGCGGACACTGTTTGCGTGTCCCGCGGACGCGCAAACAGTTAACCGCATAGCGAAGTCCCGGGGATTCAGGGCACAGGCCCTGGATCCCCAGGATACACCCGAAATATCGGGATACCTCCCAGCTGTCTGTCGGTTTGCCGGCCGGTATTTGTCCTGTTTTGCGGGGGTGACGGCTTTTCTCCGCGATGAGCAGAGAAAAGCCCTTCCCCTTCACATTGGCTTGCACAGATTCAGTCCAGAAACCGGACGGAAGATTGTGTTAGCACAATGTTTTGCGGCCGGACCGCGGGCGGAAAAACCGCCGGACAGAAAACCCATGCAGTGAGCACTGCTGCACGGGTTTTCCATAGAGCACCATTGTGCTCATTTTCGGGCGGTTTTTCAGGCGGTCTGAAAAACCGCAAACGGCTGAAAAACGGCCGAAAACTCGTGCTATGGGGACATGCCCTTAGGCCAGGTTCCCATCTGCGTTGAAGGTTCTGTTTGGAGCCCAACGCTATTTTTTCCCATTACAATGACAGACACCATGATGGAAACCTAGCAGACTCCCATTATTATAATTATTATTTATTTAGAGCAACATAATATAAGACAAATACAATAACACTAAGTAATACACTGAGGGTATGTTCACACGGTATGTTGGATCCGTTTTTGGATCCGTTTTTCATTACATAGAAAATGCATTGAAAACTGCATCCAAAAACGCATCTGAAAATGCGTTTTTGGATACGCTTTGCATGCGTTTTTGGATATGTTTTTCGGATCCGTTTTTCAATACGTTTGTTTTCAAATCACAGACATTCAAATTTTAATCCAGTGCGTTTTTTGAATGCGAAAAGCGTATCCAAAACGTACCCAAAAGTGAGTTGCATTTTTGGATCTGTTTTTCAGGCTCCAAAAACGCACTCTAATGTTTCCTATGGGGATTTCACTTGCATAAAACGCAAGTAGAATTGATACGGCAATTCTTTAAACGGATCTGAAAAATGCATCGAAAAGACGCAAGTAAACACGCATCGGTGATCACTCGTCTGAACAGCGATGTGTATTTTACATTGAAAGCAATGTGAATTACACTGCACATTGTTAGATGCGATTTTTGGTTCCGTTTTGGGTCTGAAATGCGGGTCCAAAAACGGATCTGAAAAACGCCGTGTGAACATACCTTGATACAGAAGGAAAGAGGACCCTGCCCATGAGAGCTTACAGTCTACAATATACAATCCCCATGTAGTAGCTCCAACACAGATGTGAACCGGACCTTACAATGCAATATCTAATTAGGTATCTGCAAAATACATGATACAATGGTTGGAAATGTACTTAGACCTCAGATGAACTCATTGCACAGATTCCTGGACTACAGACAAGAAGCATAACTACCTGCATGATACTATATCATGTGTATAAATGTTCTATGGAGACAGTTTCACATCTGGAATATTGTTACCAGGAGGTTTTGAGCTGAACAGTGATAACTTCTAATGCTGCTGTATTCTTTAGCTCAGTGACATACATTTGACCTACACCTGGCTTGTCAGTCTACAGTGAATGTAATATTTTGAGGGAAAATCCATATTTTTCGGTAAAATTACATTGGTGTCAATAAAAGCAGCAAAAACCATATTGAAATGCAATGTATTTCACAGACTAAAAGAACCTATAGCCATGAACTCAACCAACAGTCAGGAGTGGAACTACTTGATTGTACCCGATACTGTAGGTGCCAGTAAAAAGCTTGATTATTCTACTCACTTTGGTGTTGCGAATCATGCTTTCCTCAAATGCTCAAAGGGGTTAAAAACCTCCCTATGACCTCTTACTATGCTTAACTAGAAAATCACCCCATACTTATGTCTCTCATCACCACCATTACAGCGCTGACAGAGCTTTAATGTTTCCCTATCCCTCCCCGGTCTCTTACTGATGATATCATGTTAATGGATCACATGATGCTGCAGCCGATCACTGACCTCTGTGGTCAGATGCTGAGGCCGGACATTTGTTGCATCATCAGGTATTGTTAAATTGTTGTATATCCTGTTTCCCCGAAAATAAGACAGTGTCTTATATTAATTTTTCATCCTAAAGATGCGCTAGGTCTTATTTTCGGGGAATGTCTTATTTTTCCATGAACAAGAATTCACATTTATTGTTGAACAACAAAAAATCAACATTTATTAATATACTGTAGTCATGTTATCACAAACATCTGCATATCCAGCCAAACTCTGAATTTCATCATTAATTTCTTATGATTCTATTTCCATGTACAACAATCTATGGTACATTTACCATGTCATCATCTTCAGGAACATCATCATCACTCTCCAAACCCTGAATTTGATGGTGAATTTCTTGTGACTCCATTTCTTTTAGAATCATTGGCCCCAATCTATCTTGTTTAGCAATAGCACTTTCCTTAAATGAGCACCTCTTGTTAAGGTAGCCTCCCACACAAGGTAAGACCTGCTAACACTAATGTATGGCGTGGAGGGAGCTACAGCAATGACTTCCACTAGATCTTACTTTCAGGGGAGGCCTTACATTTCTAAGATTGAAAAAACTGCAGTAGGTCTTATTTTCGGGAGATGTCTTATTTTCGGGGAAACATGGTAGTGTGTAAACAGACATCCATCCTGTTTAGCCCATTATAATATAGTGTTGATCCAGAGGAAGGCAAAAAAACAAAACAAAATGTAGAAGTCAATTGTCCTCATTTTGGGGAAAAAATTCCTTCCCGACTCCAATCTGGCAATCGGAATAAATCCCTGGGTCAACAACCCTTGTCCAGAATCCTGGTCACTATAACTTGTTATATTATTACACTCTAGAAATGTATCCAGAGCCTTCTCCAGAATCCTAGTCGCTATAACTTGTTATATTATTACACTCTAGAAATGCATCCAGACCCTTTTTGAACTCTATTAATGAATTCACCATGACAATTTCCTCTGGCAGAGAGCTCCACAGTCTCACTGCTCTAACAGTAAAGAATCCCTTTCTATGTTTATGTAGAAACTTTCTTTCCTCTAGATGTAGAGGATGCCCCCTTGTTTTGGATATAGTCCTGGGTATAAAAAGATCTCGGGAGGGATCTCTATATTGATCTTTGATATATTTATACATATTATGTACCCACAAAGCCGTCTTTTCTCTAACTAAATAACCTTAATTTTGTTAATCTTTCTGGGTATTGCAGTCCACCGAGTCTTTTTATTATTTTTGTTGCCCGTCACAGGTAATCCCGAAACATGATGTCATAAGTGAGAGATGGGGTTGAACACTGGAGGTCTGGCAGTGCTAGAAGTGTGCTGTTGGGAGAGGTAAGTATGGAATAATTATTTATTTTAGCACAGTGGGAGATGGTAGGGAGTCTTGAAAAACCCCTTTAAATTACTGTTTATGCTAGATGACAACTGTGGTCTACTCAGTGATGTTACTTTGTGCAATTACTTGTATAACTGCTGTCTCTCAAGGGGATGTAATGTTGTTAATAAAGTTAGATGAGAAAAAAAGCTGAAAAATGAAACAAGAAAAGAACACCTGAGCAGCTTTTCCCCAGACACTGACAGCCATGATAAGATGCTGCTGGAGGTAGTAATACTGGAGAACTCCTGCTTCTCAATAATCTACTGTTACCTGGATACCAGGGGTCACATGACCTGTGTGGTGGTCACATGTTAAGACACTGCTGGAGGTAGTAATACTGGAGAAGTTCTGCTCCTCCATACACTACTGTTACCTGGATACCAGGGGTCACATGACCTGTATGGTTATCACAGGAGAAGATGCTGCTGGAGGTAGTAATACTGGAGAAGTTCTGCTCCTCAACGAACTACTGTTACCTGGATATCGGAAGGTCACATGATGTGTGGTGGTCACATAATAAGACACTGCTGGAGGTAGTAATACTGGAGACGTCCTGCTCCTCATCTCACATGTTACTTGTCAGGGTCACATGACGTATGTTATCACTGGAATCGCTGAGAGGTAGTAATACTGGAGAAGTCTGATGCGTAATAATCACTGTACCTGGATACCAGGAGTTCCATGCTGTAGGTGTCCTAAGACATGATGGAGTAATACTGGAGAAGTTCTGCTTCTCCATACACTACTGTTACTTGGATACCAGGGGTCACATGACCTGTATGGTTATCACATGAGAAGATGCTGCTGGAGGTAGTTATATTGGAGAAGTTCTGCTCCTCCATACACTACTGTTACTTGGATACCAGGGGTAATATTAAATGTATGGTGGTCACATGATAAGATGTTGCTGGAGGTAGTAATACTGGAGAAGTTCTGCTCCTCAACGATCTACTGTTACCTGGATACCAGAAGGTCACATGATGTGTGGTGGACACGTGATAAGACGCTGCTGGTGGTAGTTATACTGGAGAAGTTCTGCTCCTCAATAATCTGCTGTTACCTGGATACCAGAGGTCAAATGACCTATGTGGTGGTCACTTGACAAGACGCTGCTGGAGGCAGTAATACTGGAGAAGTTCTGCTCCTCCATACACTACAGTTACCTAGATATTGGGAAGTCACATGATGTGTGGTGGTCACATGATAAGATGCTGCTAGAGGTAGTAATACTGGTTAAGTTATGCTCATGATAGTTTGACCATACAGATACTCCATAAGGTAGGCATTACTATGGACAGAAATATGAACTGTTTCAGTGTTTTCTTCAATACTTTACATTGGTAATATAGAGGTACAGGATTAGAATGTTTAATACATGTACATTAGAACATTGTGTGATGTCCTGTTATATACATAATAAATAAAAACATTGTAAAGATATTATAAAGTGGACAACCCCTTTAATAAACTGCCAATTCAGTACTGAAGCTCTGGTTGTTGGTTTTGTGCAGAGGATAACTACTGGGGTAGCAGACATAGCAGCTGCTAGTGCTTCTGCTACCCCAGTAGTTTCTGCGCCCTCCGGCAATGAACATGGCAGTTCACTGCAGACGTGGCGGAGCTGCGGGACCCAGCCCTCTGTCCCGAACGTTGAAAGGCAGGACGGCCCGGTCTTAGCAGACCTGAGAGCCGTTGGCACATCACTCTGCTAATCTGCCTGGGAAGCTTAAAGGGAACCTGTCACATAGGTTGTGCCCCCCTTGCTGAGGACAGCACAAGCTAGTGTCAGACCTGCTGTTCCCAGCACTGTGGCCCTTATTCTGTAAGATGCAGCCGTTTAGAGCATTTACCCCTTAAATCTTATTTATGAGCAGGTGTTAGCTCCACCCACCAAAGGCTAGCTCCGCCCACTGACAGTTATTCACATGTTTCTACCTATTCAAAGTAATAGGTTTGTCAGTTGAGGTGGGCGGGGCTAGCCTCCGATTGGCTGGGTTTGAAAAAAACTGACACTCTGAAGGACTCTTCGAATGACTCTTCTGGCTGAAAACTGCAGATTTGAGCATTAAATACACGAAAACTACAGCATCTTACAGAATAAGGGACACAGCGCTGAAAACAGCATGCCTGACACTACCTTGTTCTGTCCTCAGCCAGGGGGCAAAAACTATATGACAGGTTCTCTTTAAGCTTAAGGCCTTGGGCCTTATGCATACTGGCCGGAAGCAGGGTGCATTGTGGGAGTGTGGAGAGAGGTAAGTAAGCTATTTCTTATTTTTTTAACATTAATGAAGCCTGTCTAAACCCTGCTTACCTATGTGGGGCCGCTATAGCTACCTAAACCCTGCCTACCTACCTATCTGGGGTTCATATAGCTACATAAACCCTGCCTATCTACCTATATGGCCCTTATAGCTACCTAAACCCTGCCTGCCTACCTATATGGTCACTATACCTACCTGACCCATGCTCATAGCAACCAGAGTCCCCCTTTCATTTTTTCAGATCACCGTATAAAATGAAATAGGAGCTCTGATTGGTTGCTATGGGCAACAAAGAAATTCTTAGGCCTAGACAGTTTTCATACATGTGGCACATAGTGGTAGATACAAGTAAACACAGTGCAGTTACATTTAGTGACTCACAGGTGACGTCTTGTCTGATGAGTCGTTCACTTTCCTTTTTCTTCTCCATCCGGTCCAGGCCACCATGCCGATTTCTCCCACCCACGACTCGGCCCTCAGAATTCCCAACACAAACACCTGAGACTCCTCACTTTATCATCTTCCCACTTGTGGCCCTCCACATGTACAAACTCCCCATCCATAGTGCACCAAATAGTAATAATTACCCCCTTTGTGCCCTGGTAGTTAGTTATATAAGGTCCCCCGTAGGTAGATACATAGAGGGGCCCCACATGGAGAAAATTTGAGTGGGGTTCCCGTACCTCCCCCCACTGTGTGGGGCCCTGCTCAATGACCCTCACCAGACCTGTGGGACCACGCTTTCCTCACCAGACCTGTGGGGCCCCACTCAAGGCTGCTCACCAGACCTGTGGGACCACACTCAAGGCCCCTCACCAGACCTGTGGGGCCCTACTAAAGGCTCCCCCAGCCATGTGGAGCCCATTCAAGGGCCTCCTCTCCCCCAGCCATGTGGGACCCCACATATCTGGTGTGAGGGGCCTTCAGCGGGGCCTCACATCACTGCAGTAAAAATAGGGGCCTGTGCTATGAGTCACAGCTGTCCCGCGTAAAATAGCTTTACACAGAGCATTTCAAAGTGACTTACTTCCTCTGCACAGCCTTAGCTTGTGACCAGAGCAGCTGGGCCCCCCCTCCACAAGGCGGGGGCTCACTGATTTAATTTGTCGCCATCCTGCCCATGGCCAGATGAAGAGGGGGGCCCCAGCTGACAGGACAGACAGCGGCCTGTTCTCTCTACCATTACTGTGAAGCAAGGGGGCAGAACCAGTCGGTGGCGGCGGGACCCCCCTTGCTTCACATTCTGGCCAGGCTCTGTACAGGAATACTGCTTGTACTGCCTTAACGGCAGCCCTGTATAGTGGTATTTGTTTTGTAACAGTATAGTGGTGATAACTATGATGAGGTATTCCCTCTTTGTATTGCGTGACTTAAGAGGTCCCGGTAACTGTTTGTGGTCGGGGAGACAGTGGTAGGGAGCATCCAAAAGTTTGCTATGGGGCCCAGGCTTTTCTAGTTAGGCACCTGGTCTTATGTTTTATTTCTGGTTGGCTCCTGTAGCCAATGGGTAGCCTCAGCATGATGTGCCTGTATGTTAGATACCCCCATAAATGACTCCATCTAAGAAACCCGTTAAAGTAAAAATAATCACTTTTTTTCAGAGTTTACATTTTTATCCATTATTCACTGGAACACAGTAGATGTTACCAAGAACAACTTAAGAATAGCAGGAGCACCTTCTGGACTTTGGGGTCTCAGATTCATTACGATTTTCTTTAGGATCCATTTCAGTTTGGTGGACATCCTAAGGTGCTAAAACTTAATAAACTCCTCTAAAAAGACCCCATATTGGAAACTACACCACTTAAAGAATATATCCAGGGGTGTAGTGAGTATATTGATCCCACGTGTGTTTCACGAATTCTTTTAGTGTTAGACTGTGAAAATGAAAAATGTCCAATAATCTGCAGTTTTAGCTGCATTTTCACGAGGAATCCTGGGAAAAAAAGCACCACAAAATATGTTATACAATTTCTTCCAAGTTTGGCAATAACCTATATGTGAGTGTAACCTGCTGTTTGGGCGCATGGCATGGTGTACAAAGGAGGGAACATTATTTGACTTTTGGAATGCAGATTTTGGTGGGTGGCATGTCGCATTTGCAAAGCCCCCAAAGTACCAGAACAGGTAAAACCTTTCCGAAGTCACCCCATCATGGATTCAACACCCCTCATGGAGCTAATCTTGGCTTGTATTGTGCCCTTTTTGGTACACAGGTGTTCCACAGTTTATTAGCATTGGGCTATGAAAATCATGAAAATGGGGGGAAAAAATGCAGTTCCGCCATTGTTTTTTGGCCTTATTTTTACAGCATTCCCCTTGTGGTATAAAGTGCCAGGAACTCATCATAGTTTCTGTTATATTACATTGTCCTGTGTTTTCTGATGTGTAAACTGCATTGAACCCCCCCCCCCCCCGCTCTATTCCCAATACCTACCCTGTTTCTGTGTTTAGCAAAAGATATAACTCCACCCATTTGTTGTTGCTTGTTCTGGATCTCTCTTTAGCATTTAACACTGTTGATCACCATCTTCTCCTCAGCATGCTCAGTGTCATTGGCCTCCAGGACACCGCTCTCTCTTGGTTCTCATCCTATCGCTCCTTCAGTATCTCATTTTCCGGGTCTAAATCCTCTCCTCTTTCACTTGCTGTTGGGGTTTCGCAGAGATCAATTCTAGGTCCTCTTATCTTCCGCTTAGGCCATGTTCACACGGCTAACTGCGGGCTGTAATTCAGTCCATAAATACGCACCGGAGTGCGCCAATTACGGGCTGAATCCATCCCAG
Source organism: Phyllomedusa bahiana (assembly GCA_025379985.1). Classification (NCBI taxonomy): domain Eukaryota; kingdom Metazoa; phylum Chordata; class Amphibia; order Anura; family Hylidae; genus Phyllomedusa; species Phyllomedusa bahiana. The sequence continues at coordinate 129,829 of JAODAL010003442.1, forward strand.
TAACTACGGTAATCCGCAGTTCTCATAGAGAACTGTGGATTACGTCTGCTCTCCCTGCTCGGCGAATACGCCGAGGGGGGAGATAAGTGACATGTGAATTACCAGCGGCGCATACGCGCCGCTGGCAATAAATGTCTATGGGCCAGCGAAGTGCCCCCACCCCCCCCTCCCCCCCCGCTCCCCCCCGGCCCCGGCCACACGGCCTAACTGCGGGGCGTAATTAACCGTGTGAACATAGCCTTACTGTTGGGGTTCCTTAGGGATCAGTTCTAGGTCTTCTCCTCTTTTCAATCTACACAGCCCCCATAGGACAAACCATCAGCAGATGTGTCTTTCAGTATTATCTCTACGCTGATGACAATCAATTATACACCTCTCCCCGTAACATCACTCCTGCCCTGCTACAAAACACCAGTGACTGTCTGTCCGCTGTCTCTGACATAATTTCCTCTCTATCTTAAACTAAACCTCACTAAAACTGAACTTCTAGTCATCGCACCATCTACTAACCAAACTCCCCCTGCTATTTCTGTTTCAGAGTGTGGCACCACCATAACTCCTAGGCAGCAGGCCCGCTATCTTGGGGCTATACTAGATTCTGATCTGTCCTTCACCCCTATATTCAATCCCTTGCCCGATCCTGCCACCTGCACTTTAAGAATATCTCCAGAATCCGTCCTTTTCTCACTGTGAAAACAACTCAAACTTTCATTACTGCTTATTCTTTCACGCCTTGACTACTGTAACTCCCTACTTATCAGTCTACCTCTCTGTAAACTCTCCCCTCTCCAATCTGTCCTGAATGCAGCAGCCAGGCTAATCTTTCTCTCCAGCCGCTATACTGATGCCTCTAACCTGTGTCAGTCACTGCACTGGCTGCCCATTCAGTACAGGATACAACAGAAACTCATCACTCTCACCCATAAGGCTCTCCATAGCACTGCACCACCGTACATCTCCTCCCTCATCTCTGACTACCACCCTACCTGGTCTCTCCGCTCTGCTGATGATCTCAGACTACAGGCCTTAGTCATCCGAACCTCCTATGCCTGTCTCCAAGATTTTTCACATGCTGAACCAGTTCTCTGGAACAAGCTAGCCCATACGATCAGGCACACTCATCCCACACTCATCACTTCCTCACAGTTTTAAGTGCGCCCTGAGAATACATCTTCTTAGGTAGTTCTTCCACGATCCCTAATTGCTATCCTCTACTTTCTGTCATTCCCTGCACATGGGGGAATGACATAAAATCATTCAGGACATGGGCACTCAAAGGCACTTACCTTTATGTAAACTCCCCTGTATTTATGTAACATGGCTGGACCAAAAAGTAAACTTAGCACTTCTCACCCTTCGTCTCACCGATACATCCTTATAGATTGTAAGCTCTTGCGAGCAGGGCCCTCACACCTTGTGTCTCATCTGTAAGTAGCTTTTGTTGTGTAATGTCTGGTTTGACGCTATATAAATAAAGATTATTATTATAATTACAGGATAATTTTGCTATGGGGGGGTCAGTACAATTACAATGATACATTTTATATAGTTTTTTTTATGTTTTATTACCTTTGTACAATAGAAATGTGTTTATAAAAATTTGCGAGATGAGTTCACGTTTTTATTCTTTCCATTTTGGGGTCCATACGTTGGTCGATAAGATAACGGCAAGACCCAATTTATATACCCAATTTATATACCTGAAGCGCTTAAAAAAAAGGTGTTTATTGTGTAAAACTATTTTTATACATTGCTATCTTCTGATAGCCATAACTTTTTTATTTTTCCGTGCACAGAGCTGTGCAAGGACTTTTTTTGCGGGATGAACTGAGTTTTCATTGGTATCACTTTGGCATTTATATTACTTTTTGATCCCTTTTTATTCAATTTTATGTGCTGTGCGATAAATGAAAATCGAAATTCTGTGACTGTCTTTTTAACATTACGGATTTATAGGATAGGTCGTTATGCATGTGGCAATAACAAATATACACACTATTTTTCATCTTTTTCTGGGCGATTGTTTAGAAAGGGGAAAAGGACGGTGTACATGTTTGTATGTTATTTGTTGTGTTTTTTTTTTACTTTTTTGTACTTTTTCTCTTTTTTACTTGTTCCCATAGGGGACTTGTATCAGTGGTATTTAAATCATTGTTACAATGAAGAGCAGTACACAGCAGTACTACTCTCCATGGCAACTGTAAAGCACTATGCCCGACCATGCCCACAAGGCACGGCCGGACATAGGGACATCACAGGCAGACTGGCTAAAGGGTTAGTGCGGGTGACACAGCATGGGACCAGCTGGAATATACAGCTGGTCCCATGCTGTGATCGTGTGGGCCCCGCTTGAGAACCCACACAATGTCCAGGACGTACCTGTACATCCATTTGTGGGAAGTCAATTCCCGCTTGGACACATAGGTACGTCCAATGTTGGGATGTGGTTAAAGAAGAAAACACGTATTTGCATCGCCATAGTCTGAGAGCCTTAACTTTTTGATTTTTCTGTGTACGGAGCTGTTTAGGGGCTTGTTTTCTTTTGTTGGATGAGTTGACTCTTTCATTGGTACCATTTTTTGGGGGAAACAGAACTTTTTGATCAACTTTAAATCCATGTTTTGGCAGGCAGGGTGTAGAAAATACTGCAATCCTAGTAGTGTCTGCTATTTTTAATAGCACTCACCGTACAGTTGTACCATGCTCCTTTCATTCAAGGATGATGGATTGAACAGTGCTCCATGAAATGTTAAGAGCCTAAACTATTTGTTTTTTTAAACCTAACCCTGCAATACACTTTGTCACAACTTTTTCCCTGAGCTGTCTGGTGTGTTCCTTGGTTTTTATGATGATATTTGTTCACTAATGTTCTCTAACAAACCTCTTAGGCCTTCACAAAACAGCTCTAGTGATTCAGAGAATAAATTACATACAGATCTATTCTGTTTATTAATTAGATGACTTCTTAAGGGAATTGGTCACACTGGATTTTATTTACGGGTATTAAGGCTATGTTCACACGGCTTAAAATGGGCCGTATTGCGGTCCGTAATTACGCGCCGAAGTGCGCCAATTACGGGCCGAAAACGGCCCATTCATTAAGGTAATTCACAGTAATGCGCCGCTGGCAATTCAAGTCAATGGGCCGCGAAAAATGCCGGCCCCCGCTCACTCCCCGCTCCCGCCCCGCCCCCGTCCACACGGCGTAATTGCGGGGCGTAATTACGTCCCGCAATTAAGTCGTGTGAACATAGCCTTAGAGTATAGGAGAGTGAATACACATGCATGCCACTCTTTTCAGCTAATTTATTTGCAAAAATTTTGCAAAGCACATATCATTTTCTTTATACTTCACAAATACTTGTATGGCTCTACCACATAAAATATCAATAAAATACAGTAAAGTATGTGGCTGTTAACTTCAAAAGTGAAAAACAGTGCAAGTGTACAAATACTTTTGCAACCCACTGTTTATATGTAACTAACATGTGTAGCACCGACAGCAGCTACATGTACTGGGAGTGACTCAATAAGGTCCTGTTAGGTTGTCACAGGTATCTAGAGCCATGCTGACTGCAGTACATCCCACCACTGCTGGAGGGTGTGTGAAAGAGAATCCACAATGATTGAGGTGATCCCACAAATGCTCTGTTGATTTAAAATCTGGGGAATTAGTGAGACACAGTAATACTTAGAAGTCTTGGTTATGCTCTTACAACATACTTCAATGTCAATCGACTGTGTGTAAGACCTGTGGTTCCTTCCTATAGACTGGAAAGTGTTTCATGTGTGCCTGCATACCTCTCAACATTTAGAGAACGTAAAAGGGATAATCAGGCGGTGCCTAAAACTTCACCCATCCTATCAGGCCATGCCGTACCCAAGTAAGGAACTTGGGTAAGGCATGGCCTGATATGATAGATGTGGTTATATGTGCCGCCTGATTGTTCCTTTTGCGCTGTCTAAATCACACCAGGCCACACCTTTAACCATGCCCAAGTACATTCAATCAGCCCAGTTTCCTCTACCAGACTAGCTGTGGTGATACTATGGTCTATTAGTATGCTTTTATATAAAAAAAAATACATGTAATATAAATAAATCCATACAAATAGCTATTAGACAATTTTTTATGGCTGATATGTCTAAATAATGGTCATTCACTTATCAAGTAATGCCGCTACACCAGGAGCAAATATTATCACCATACTGTTACTGACCAAACCAGTATACAGTATTATCAATTTAGCACTGTACAAAGACTATATAATACCACCACACCGTGACCACAAATCACCAGCATATAGTGACTAATACCACCATAATGTACCAGAATATACACTATTATACTAGGACCAATATCACCACCATACAGTGACTGATACAGATAGTTACCAATAGTATACAGGTGGGCTTCAGACGGTATAAGTGATTACACTGCAGTTGTATCCAGTAACTCACAGGTGATATCTCTTCTGATTGAAATTGTTCACTTTTCGTATCCTTTTCTATCCGCCATGACAACTCCTAACTTTTGACCTGTCTGTGCAGGATTTGCCACACAAAAGAGTCCACATTTTTACAGCATCTCCATTCCTGGTCCCCACCTTTGTTCAAACTCCCCGAAGGTGGAGGTAATGTGGTTATGGGGTAATGGGTGGGGCAGTGTCGGACTGGCCCACCAGAGGGTCCTCCACTGGGCCCCGGGGTCCGGCACAGCAGGTCCCCGTCGCTCATCGTGCCGCGCCTCCCCGGGTCACAGCCGCACCTTGCGTGGGCCGAGGAGCGCGGGAGGATTCCCCCGGCACTGGCACGTGATGACATCACGCCACCAGTTTGGGCAAAGAGGAGGGACTCGGCGGGGGGAGGAAAGGTAAGTATTATGTTTTTTTTTTAATGGTGGTTCCTTTGTCTGGGGGAGCCCTTTTATACACCTGCCAAACTGAGGGGACATAATACCGTCACGGGGGGCCGGGCGACGGGTGAAGCAAGCCCTCCCTTTTGACCATGCCCGTGATCTTTCCCTGGGTCATTTTCCAGTTTCACGTTGCTGCTTTTCCTGGACCGGGTCAGCTGGAAATTTTCTTGGACCCCCCCCCTGGGTCCCAGCATAATCTCCCTGTGACCGCCCTCCTCTCCTCTGTCGGGGAGAGATTCCAAGGACCCATTTGGTTCCGCCTGACCTCGGGCCCACAATAGGGGTTTCGCACAAGGAAGACTTGCGTTTTACGTATACCCCTTTTTTCCTCGTCCTTCTCCTGGGTCCCCCCGTGCTGCAGCATCATGCTCCCGTGCTCACGGGCAACGGGCAAAGCCCTGATTTGGGGGTTTGGAGTGTCAGTCTCGCTTTTTGGGGGCACCCGCCCGGTGCTTCCCCGCTTTTTCCGTGTCATTAAGCCTCGACGGGGCCTTCCAGCCCCCATATCAAGCCTTTGCAGACTCTTCTCCGAGAAGCAAGCTGAGACATTGCCGCCCCATCGCCCATATACTGCCTATTTTTCTCCCCGGGGAGTCTCCCCCAGGGGGCAGGTTTTCCCCCGCGGTCCCTAGCCCTTGGTTGTCTACCTATATAAAGGGAAAATCTCCAGAAGGGGTTCATTCGCAAGTCTTCCTTCCAGCGGGGTCCGGATTTTTTTTTCGGGGTAAAAAGGGGAGCTACCCTACGTCCTTGCATAGACTTTTGAGGCCTCAACAAGATCACGGTTAAAAACCCCTTTATCCTCTGCCCCTGATCACGGAGCTTTGGACCGGCTATAGTGCCAAGATCTTGACAAAACGGCCCTGCGGGGGGTTTTTATAACTCATACGAACGTGAGGGCGATGAAGGGAAAAGACTGCCTTCAACACCCTCGACAGCACTGGAGTGCCCGGCCCCACCCCCTTTTGGCCTCTGAAATGCCCCGGCCTCTTCCAAGAATTTGTCAAATGACATCTTCCGGGACCTCCTGTACACGTGCGTGGTTGTCTAACTAGATGACATTCTGGTGTTCTCCCCCCCGACCTTGATCCCTAAATTTCATGTAGCAGCCCTCAGACGCTGGGGCCAACCCGCCTCTATGCCAATCGAGAAAAGTGCCTGTTCAATCAGCAGAGCCTACAACCTGGGTACTCATTTCCCGGGGGGCCTGCAGATGGACCCCGCTAAGTTGTCTCCGTCCTACATGGCCCGTCCCGTGGGTCTCCGGCCAAAAAGTTTCCCTGGGTTCGCCAACTATTACAGGCAATTTATACCACATTTCTCCTCGCTGGTATCCCCATAGGGGCATTGACCAAGAAAACCCAATCCAAAAAACTCTGGCCTCCAGCGGGAGAAGAAGCCTTCACCAAGAAAAGTCTGTTTCCCCTTGCGCCTGGCTCTCCCCCGGGCCCAATACGAGAAAACCCTTTTTTCCTCGAGGTCGATGCCTCCCCGGTGGGGGGCGGGGGTATCTCCCAGAAAGGGCCCCAAAAGGGAAATCCCACTTTCGGTTTTTTCTCTAAAAAGTTTTTCCCCCAGAAAGGAATTTTCCTATCGGCGCCGGGAGTTACGGGCCCTCAAGCTGATCTGGGGGGAGTGGCGGTAAAACTCTGGAGGGGGGTCCACCCCCGTCAGAATTTTTTTCCGACCCAAAAAAAACCGTTTTAAACTCCGGGTGCCAATGTTTAAAACCACGCCCGGCTCGTTGGTCCCTCTTTTTTCCTGATTTTTAACTTCCATTCATTTTTGCCCTGCGGAAAGAAATGTCAAGGGGACGTCTCTCCCTGCTTCCGGGGTGACTGGGGACGAGCCACTCCATGGCACCTTACCCTCAAACGGGTCATCTCTGCCGTGCCTGTAGACCCCCAAAATATTCCTCCCGGCAAACATACGTTCGCCCCGCCTTCGGAAAAGATACTGTCATGGGGTATTGCTCCCTATGGCGGGGCACCCAGGGGGTCAAGGGCCTGCTCCCTCATCTCTCGGGTTTTACTGGGGGACCGGTCAAACCAGGATTTCGGAGTTCGTGGGGTCCCCGCCTTCCTGTGCTTGAAACAAGTCCCTCGTTTTCAAACCGGGACCACTACCGATACCCACTGTCCTTTGGGCCCATGTGACCATGGGTTTTAATCACGGATCTCCCTCCCCTCTGGCAACACCTTTTTGGGTGGTTACAGACCGTTTTTTTTAAAAAAGTCTTACTTTATTCCTCTGCGGGTCCACCCTCAAAAACCCCCCCTTCCAGTCTATTTTTTTTTACATATTTTCCGGCTGCATGGGGTTTTCCCCGGGCCCTAGGCCCTTGGGGGTCCAATTTTTTTCTCCAGACTGGCGCTCCCTCTGCAACCAACTACAATGAAATGGACTTTTCTTTAGCCTACCACCCCCAGTCAATGGGCAGGGATAGAGAGTTAACCAGACCCCAACGCCCCGGCCACTTTGTCTCCGCGCGCCAGGAGATTGGCCCCGCTTGTTGCCCCGGGCCTTTTTTTATAACTCATTGGACTCTGATCTGCAGGGGTGTCCTTTCTTTATTGTCTACGGGCACATCCCCTCCACCCCTCCCCCTTTCTGTCCCCCTGAGGGCCCTGCCGTGGAGGGGCGTCCAGGCCTGAAGCTTCTGGAAAACTACGCACCATTCTCTACTCCAGGATTCCGCTCGTACCAAAGCACAAGCTGACAAAAAGCGAAGACCCCCGCCGATCTTCTTCCCGGGTGACAAGGTGTGGTTGTCGGCTAAATACATACGTTTCAAGTTTCCCAGCTATAAGCTGGGCCCCCGGTTCCTGGGTCTATTTGAGGGGCTTAAGCACATTAATCCAGTGGAATACAAGCTCCGCTTTCCTCCCACTATGAGGGTCCCGAACTCCTTCCATGTCTCTCTTCTAAAACCGGTCATCCTAAATCGCTTCTCTCGGGTACTTGCTCCTCCCACTCCTGAGGCCGATGCCACCGATGTCTTTACGGTAAAGGAGATTCTAGATATGAAGACGGTCAGAGGGAAGCGTTTTTTTCTCATTGACTGGAAGGGGTTCGGGCCCGAAGAGAGGTCCTGGGAGCCAGAGGACAATATTCTGGACCATAACATCATTCAGAAGTTCCTTCAGGCCAGAAAGAGGGGGAGGCCGAAGGGGGGGTACTGTCACGGGTTGGCCTGCGACACCCGTCCCGGGTCGCAAGCACACCCGTTGTCCCCGCAAGAGCGGCACCGCCGCCCGCATGTCGGGCGGTGGGCACGCTCACCCTGCCGGCCAGGTCCCCTCCTACTTACCCGGCCGCGCTCCTGCTGCAGCTCCCGTCTCCTGGCTAGCGCGTCCTCGCTCTCTAGGGCACGCGCGCCGGCTCTGTGAAATTTAAAGGGCCAGTGCACCAGTAATTGGGTATTGCCGGTCACTGCCCTTATTTAAGCCTGCCCCTTCCTGAGTCTTGTTGCCGGATCTTTAGTGCCATTTAGCCTATAGAGAAAGCGTTCCAAGCCTTGTTCTGATTTTCCGTGTATCGTACCATTTGTTTCTGTTCCTCGACCACGCATCTTGCCGTCTGCCCTGACCTTCTGCCTGTCCAGGACCACGAACCATAGCCGCCTGTCTTGACCTCCTGCCTGTCCCCGACTTCGAGCCTGCCTGACGTTTCTGCACCATGCTACACCTCGGCTGCCTCCGTAAGCAAGTCACGTCAGGGTTAGCGACCTGCAGCAAGTCCAACCCGTTTTGTGGCGGGCTCTGGTGAAAACCGGGACCTACTTAGATTCCGCTCCCTGGCGTGGCTTACGCCATCGCTTGCGGCGGTCCAGAGGATCCACTATCTCCGACCGTGACAATACCTACCTGAGGAGTCATATATATACCTGTCTGAGAGGACATATAGATATATATCTGCCTAACTGAGGGGACATATATATACCTGCCTTACTGAGAGGCCCATATATATACCTGCCTTACTGAGGGGACATATCTGTATACTTGCATAATGAGGGGACCTATATATAACTGCCTGAAGGGATCTATATATACCTGCCTTACTAAGGGGACCTATATATACCTGCCTTACTGAGGGGACCTATATATACCTGTCTAACTGTGGGGACCTGTATATACCTGCCTTACTAAGGGGATCTATACATACCTGCCTAACTGAGAGGACCTATATAGCTTCCTATCCAAAGGGACCTATAGAGCTTGCTGTCTGATGAGGGGAGGTATATAGCTACCTAACTGAGTGGACATATATACCTATAAGTAAGGAGTTGCTGCAAAAGTGAGGATTTTTAAGATATTTGTGTCCAAATCTGCAGGGACGAGTGTTGGCCAAGAGAAGTCAGCATGAAGGTGTGGATCGGAAGGAGAAGAAAAGGGAACATGAACAACTCATCGGAGAACCGTCACCTGTGAGTCACTAAATGTACCTGAACTGTAATCACTTACATTTGTGCAACGTGTAATGGTTTATATTCAGTAATGGTGTGGCGGTATTATTCAGTCTCTATGTAGTGGTGATATGTGATCATGGTGTGGAGGTATGATTCAGCCACTATGTGGTGGTGATATGGGGTCATGATGTTGTGGCATTCAGTTACTATGTGGTGGTGATATGTGGTCATGGTGTTGTGGTATTATTCAGTCATTATGTGGTGAGGATATGTGGTAACGGTGTGGCAGTATTATTCAGTATATAGTGGTGATATATGGTCATGGTATTGTTATATTATTCAGTCATTATGTGATTGTGATATGTGGTCATAGTGTTGTGGTATTCAGTCATTGTGGGGGTGATATGAGGTCATGGTGACGCGGCATTATTCAGTCATTATGTGGGGGCTATGTGAGGTCATGGTGTGGCGGCATTATTCAGTTACTATATGGTGGTGATATGTATTCATCGTGTGGTGGTATTATTCAGTTACTATGTGGGGGTGATATGTGTTCATTGTGTATTGGGATTATTCAGTCAATATGTGGTGGTGATATGTGTTCATCGTATGGTGGTATAATTCAGTTACTATGTGGTGGGGATATGTGTTCATGGTGTGGTGGTATTATTCAGTCAATATGTGGTCATGATGTGGCATTATTTGGTCTTAATTATTGGTAATTTTAGCCTTGGGATACCGGTTTTATATAGCGATGTTATTTGGTAACTGTACGACCATTATTTAGTGGTTTTATACTCAGTACTTTGTGTTATAGTTTTTGATATATTTTTATTTATATAAAATGTATCATTTGGGGAGCGGGACGTATATCTTTAGACATTTTATGTTCACCACCGGTGTCCTTCTGCAATTAGGTGAGGGAGACTCAGAAGTCCCAGCGCTCCATCTTGATTACAGATTAGTGTGATGTCATCACATCGGTCTGTATAAGCTGAAGCGAGAGTGGGCGGGAAACTGTAGATGGCGGAGACAGAGAGGCAAAGTGTACCTCTAAAATCAACTCCTCTGGTGGGTTCTAGGCACCCCAGTCCGACACTTGGTGGGGGTTGCATTTTGTGTTAGCACCAGGACACATGACACAATAGTAGGTGAAGGGGCAGATGAGGAGCCTACAGGCACAATCTTCTGGGTGGGAAGGGGACAGAGGATCAGCTCCACGGAGATTGTACTGTAGCTGTGGCATGTACTCCCCAGCATCATACTGTGCGACCTGCACTTGGTCTCCTGCATCCCCAGAATATCAGCTGCTGGGTCTTTATGAACTTTATGGAGTGTAGTACTGCCATGCTTCTTGCAGTTATTCTACAGCTTTCCCCATTGGACTGTGATGGATTCATTGCACTACATTAGTAGTATTTTTGAGTTATTATTTACTGTTTTCCCATTGTTAGTAATCGAGGTGACAGACACCTTTCCATTACTATCATTAGGGGTTGGTGGCAGTCAGGGGTGTTTCTTGCTAACCCTCTTTTGCTATTACCCAAGTACGCAGGGTTACCATGATAAGCAGACCCTGCTGTGAGGGATGGGGTGTTATTCTGCTGCGGGAAGTGGGGTGTCATCCAGTTCTCCCTGATACTGCATAGTTTATCCAACGCTCAGAAAGCTGGATTAAATTCCCCACAGCAGACGCCCAGAAAAGCTTGGTGCCTGCTGTGGGGGATGGAGCATTACCCAGCTTTACCAGATACTGCTTAGGCTATCCAGCAACCGAGAAACCTGGGTGACATTTCTCAAACCATGCTCCCCAGGAAAGCTGGGTGTCTATTGTTGGGAATGGGGTGTCTGCTCTAGGGGATTACCTGGATAAAATATCAAACGCCCAGGAAATCTGGGTAACATTCCCCACTGCAGGGACTCAGGAAAGCTGGGTGCCTTCTGTGGGGAATGAGGTGTCACTCCACTTTCCTAGGTAGGCTATCCAATGCCTGGGAAAGCTGGGTAACATTCCCCATAGCAGAAATCTAGAAAAGCTGGGTGCCTGCTGTAGGGGATCACCCAGCTTTCTCAGATGTAATGAGTAATGGAGGTGTCTGACAGACATTACTATCGCTGTGGGTGGCAGTCATTGGTATTTCTTGCCACCCCAAAGCTAGCAACTAACCCAGTACCCAACACACGAGGCTATCCATAGGTTATCCCACTCTCAGGAAAGCTGGGTGACATTCCCTACCGCAGTGACTCAAAAAACTGGGTGTCTGCTGTGGGGATGGAGCATCACCCAGCTTTCCCGGATACTGCATAGGCTATCCTGCTGTCAGGAAAGCTGGGTGACATTCCCCACCGCAGAGACTCAGGAACGCTGGGTGACATTCCCCACCGCAGAGACTCAGGAAAGCTGGGTGCCTGCTGTGGAGGATGAGCTGTCACTCCACTTTCCTGGGTAGGCTAGCCAACGCCTGAGAAAGCTGGGTGACATTCCCCATAGCAGACATCTAGAAAAGCTGGGTGCCAGCTGTGGGGGATCGCCCAGCTTTCTCAGCTGTAATGAGTAATGGAGGTGTCTGACAGACATTACTATCACTGGGGGTGGCAGTCATTGGTGTTTCTTGTCACCCCAAAGCTTGCAACTACCCCAGTACCCAACACACGAGGCTATCCATAGGCTATCCCACTCTCGGGAAAGCTGGGTGACATTCCCTACAGCAGGCAAGCTGTCAGTGTACATATGATGAGTCAGTCCATGACCTCTGTACAGCGGGGCTTCCACATACTCGGTATAAGAGGATGCCTCCCCCTGGGCCCCCTCCCGGGGAGCTGCAGTCCGTGCATGAGGCTGGGAGGGGACAGAAGTTAACTATTGTTTCCCTGTGTCAGGATGACAGGAGCGGGCTGAGCAGGGATGGAGGTGGCCTCTCCCAGTCTTGTGCCAGTGGCCCAATCACTTGTGGCGGCAGACTGGAGCCAATCCCCGAGCTGTTTACATGGAGTGCGGCCGGAGCGCAGCCTGGTCCTGACTCTCTAGTGCTGGGAGGAAGCCTGCTGCCGCCGCCGCCGCCGCTGCGTCCTGCTCTACAACAAAGGACGAGAAGTGTGAGTACAGCGCTCCGGGGACTGTGGCCGGGAGCCCGGGTGATGGGGCAGCGGCTGCGGGGGAGGCTGGAATGCTGGACGATGGCTGCTGGGGGCCTCGCAATACAGCCCGACGCCTCCTCTGCAGGGTGTACATGTATACAGCTGGGTGCCTCCTCTGCAGGGTGTACATGGATACAGCTGGGTGCCTCCTCTGCAGGGTGTACATGTATACAGCTGGGTGCCTCCTCTGCAGGGTGTACATGGATACAGCTGGGTCTGGGTACCTTCTGTGTAGGCACTGATATATAGGGTGTGCTAGGGTATACATGTATACTGCTGGGTACCTTCTGTGTAGGCACTGATAGGTAGTGTGTGCAAGGGTATACATGTATACTGCTGAATACCTCCTCTGCAGGATGTACATGTATACTGCTGGGTACCTTCTGTGTAGGCACTGATAGGTAGTGTGTGTTAGGGTATATACATGTGTATTGCTGGGGCTGGGTACCTCCTATGCAGGCACTGGTATATAGTGTGTGCCAAGGTATACTGCTGGGGCTGGGTACCTCCTATGCAGGCACTGGTATATAGTGTGTGCTAGAGTATACATGGATACTGCTGGAGCTGGGTAGCTCCACTGCAACATATACATGGATACTGCTGGATACCGCCTATGTAGGCACTTGTATACATTGTGTGGTATACATGTATACTGCCGGGGCTGGGTACCTCCTGTGCAGGGTACACATGTATGTAGACTGCCGGGGCTGGGTACCTCCTGTGCAGGGTACACATGTATGTAGACTGCTGGGGCTGGGTACCTCCTGTGCAGGGTACACATGTATGTAGACTGCTGGGTACCTCCTATGAAAGGAGTGGTATATAATGTGTGCTAGGGTATACGGCTATAGCTGGGTACCTCCTATTTAGGGTATACATGTAGACTGCTGGGTATCTCTTATGTAGGCACTGGTGTAGTGTGTGCTAGGGTATACATGTGTATTGCTGGAGCTGAGTACCTCCTGTACAGGGATAGTGTGTGTTAGGGTATACATGTGTATTGCTGGAGCTGGGTACCTCCTGTGCAGGGTATACATGTATAATGCTGGGTATCTCTTATGTAGGCACTGGTGTAGTGTGTGCTAGGGTATACATGTGTATTGCTGGAGCTGGGTACCTCCTGTACAGGGATAGTGTGTGTTAGGGTATACATGTGTATTGCTGGAGCTGGGTACCTCCTGTGCAGGGTATACATGTATGTAGACTGCCGGGGCTGGGTACCTCCTGTGCAGGGTATACATGTATGTAGACTGCCGGGCTGGGTACCTCCTGTGCAGGGATAGTGTGTGCAAGGGTATTCATGTATACTGCTAGGGCAGCGTACCTCCTATGCAGGGTATACATGTATACTGCTGAGGCTGGGTACCTCCTAAGAAAGATATACATATACAGTAAGGAAATAATTATTTGATCCCTTGCTGATTTTGTAAGTTTGCCCACTGACAAAGACATGAGCAGTCTATAATTTTAAGGGTAGGTGAATTTTAACATTGAGAGATAAACTATCCAAAATAAAATCCAGAAAATCACATTGTATAAATTATATAAATTTATTTGCAGTGAGAAATAAGTATTTGATCCCTCTGGCAAAGAAGACTTAATACTTGGTGGCAAAACCCTTGTTGGCAAGCACAGCAGTCAGACATTTTTTGTAGTTGATTATGAGGTTTACTCACATGTCAGGAGGAATTTTGCTCCACTCCTCTATGCAGATCATCTCTAATTCTCTTTTGAGGCTGTTCCTTGGCAACTCAGAGCTTTAACTCCCTCCATAAGTTTTCAATGGGATTAAGGTCTGGAGACTGGCTAGGCCACTCCATGACCTTAATGTGCTTCTTTCTGAGCCACTCCTTTGTTTCCTTGGTTGTATGTTTTGGGTCATTGTCTTGCTGGAAGAATCAGCCACGACCCATTTTTAATTTTCTGGTGGAGGGAGAGAGGTTGTCACGCAGGTTTTTACAGTACATGGCTCCATCCATCCTCCCATTGATGCGGTGAAGTAGTCCTGTGCCTTTAGCAGAGTCCACCATTTGGAAAGGGAGGGACTGCAATACCAACAACTTGGACAGGATTACGGTCAGCTGCTGCACCTTAGGATGGTTGGACGCATACTGTTGTCTCTTTGCAATCGCCTCGCTGAACGACTGCTGGCGCCATGAGTAGCGAGGAGCAGGAGCATCTGGACCGGGAGATGATGGCAAAGAGAAACAGCTCCCTTCTGCAGAGGTGGTGGAGCCTTGACTGGCTGCAATGGCATGCATGCCACTGCCTGCTGCGGCTGCACGATGGACCACCACATCTGAGCCACGTTTCTCCCAGGCCACCGGATGGTGACGCTGCATGTGTTGACGCAGGGCCGTGGTGCCAACGTTAGCTCCCTGGCCACGCTTCACTTTCTGCCCACAGATTCTACATATACCCCTATTCGGCTCCTCCGGTGTCTTAGCAAAGAACTTCCACACCGGCGAGTATCGGATTTTACCGCCAACGCTCCGCACTGAGTGACTTCTGCCGCCGCTGCCTCGCTGAGCCCCTGTGCCAATACTTTCTTGGACCTGCGAAGCGGGTTTTCTACCCCGTGGCCGCTTGGCTCCCGACCTCACACTGCTGCTATCCTGCTGACTCACGGCCACACAACCCACTTGCTGGCTGCGCCGCTGCATGACGCGCAAGCTGACGCCCTCTTCTCCTGACGATGATGAAGCCCTTGCTTCACCCGGCTCCCACGTGCGGTCGGCTACATTATCATCTATTTGTGTTTCATCGTCACTGCTGTCCTCATCACCGGTCTTGGTATGCAGTGGATGACCCCTCGCAACATGACCTCCCATGCGACTCTCCACATCTATACTTTGCCGCCTACTGCAAGAAGCAGGGGATATTGGCCCCATTTCTTCGCTGCCAAGTAGCTGCTGACTGCCTTCCTCAAATTGTTCATCCTCGCTATATAGTGGCGCTGAGCCCAGACCACATAGTAGATCTCTGGCTGAGGGAACCGGATGGGACAGAGGCGGGTTGAGGACAGGTGAGGGCCGCTGACCCGCTCCCGGGCCATGCCAACTAAGGGTTGTGTCTGACGATCCCACCGACTCTTGGCTGGGGTTGTCAGATGTCATCTGGGAGGAAGTGGATGACCTAGTCAACCAATCAAGAACCCTTGGGTTGCTGGTCAACACACGGCCGCTAGATGACAGCGGCAGTTGTGGCCTCACCGAGTGACCCCTGCTGCGACGTCCCCTTGCTGTGCTGCGACCTGGGCCTGTTCCAGGAATGTTTGTGCCTCTGCCACTTGCAGGTGAAGAGCCTGCCACCTCTCTGTCTGACATACTGTTTGTTCTAAAATGTACAGACACTGTTTGATGAAGATATCTGTATATGATAAATACACACCCTGTATTTGACTCCAAATGAACCCACTAAGAAGCTTGGGTAATCCTTGGATATAAATTGCGCTCCACAAATGGGCAGGAAAAATTGACTTGTATGTGCCGTTTAAAAACTCTGTGTATTTTACTGAATATAAAAGCACAAACAGGCTTAATTAACCTTCGGATATGAATTATGCTACAGAATTTCTTTTGTGGCGGTGAAAAACAAAGTTTCTTTTACTGAGTACAACTGCAGAAAAACTTAGTTAACCTCTGGATGTAAATTGCGCAAAAGAATTGAGCAGCCAAAAACTACCAGATTTGTAGCGTGTTACAATGGCGTGTATTTTACGCTACACAACATGAGAAAAACTTGTAATTAACCTTCTGTTGGGAATTATGCTACAGGCAAATTGTCTTTTTTGGCGATGAAAAAGACGGTTTCTTTTAGTGACCACAACAGCAGAACAACGCTTAATTAACCCCTGGATGTAAATTGCTCAAAAGAATTGAGCAACCAAAAATGAAGTGATATTTGTATTGTAGAAACGCTGTTTCTTTAAATGAATACAGCTGGAACAGGCTTAAATAACCCTTGGATATTCAATGTGCTGTGAGCAGATAGCATTAAAATGTATATGCAGCTGCACTGGACGCACACTGGACTTTAGATCCAATACCCCACAAAATCAGAAATGGAACGTTAAGAGAAGCAGTCTCTGAGACAAGCTGTGACACCCCCCAAAAATCGCTGTATAAAATTAGTTCTTTAGTAAGAGATATCATAAGCAGCTGCGGCAGCACCTTCCCTAATCAGTACAGTGAGAGGAGTGTGAGCTCCCAGCGTCGCGCCCGGACTTATATAGTGCGGTGACGTCACAGAATCCCGCCGGTCTCTGATTGGCTTCATCTCTGCACATGTCATGCAGGCTATGCCCTTCTTCCTCCCAGACTTCTTTGCCATGTGCTTGCAGCCATTTTATCAATCAAAAGCGCACTTCGTTCACGCGAAGTACCCCAAAGTTCAACTTTGTTCCAAACCAAAGTTTTCCTGAAATTCTAAACGAATTTCACTTCGTTAGAATCGATTTGCCCATCTCTACCAGCTGCCTTGAGATCATTAAAGGGGTTTTGCCACGATGTAATGTTGACGTGGGATCCTCCAAAATTGGTATTTAATCACTTTTCTAAATATGTCATTACAAAAAGTAAAGCCTCTAAAAGCTACAGCTTTCTTTCCATGCCCTTAGTTACCTGACAGTTTTTACATTAGACATGGCCAGGGCTTGAGCTGTCTGCAATTCTTTTCTGATGACAGGGAACATGAAGGAGCTAGCAAGGGACTGTGGAGAAATATCCCGTCTTTTGTATAGAGAATCCACTGATTGTAATGTAATTATTTGTGTAAACATTGCATACGCTCCCTGCCACTGCGCCTCTGCTCATACCCCCTCCCGTGACTCAGCATACTTAGTTAATTTTGTCTCCTGATCATATAACAGGTAAGGAACTGACTTCTTGGCAAAACCCCTTTAACAAATTCCCCTCGTGTAGTTTTAGGCTGATCTCTCCCCATCCTCATGATACCCCACAAGGTGGGATTTTGCATGGTGTCCAGATCGATGTCGATTGACAGTCATTTTGTATTTGTTCCATTTTCTTGATATTGCATCAACAGTTGTCTCCTTCTCACCCAGCATCTTACTTAAGGTTTTGTAGCCCATTCCAGCTTTGTGCAGGTCTATGATCTTGTCCCTGACATCCTTACAAAGCTCTTTGGTCTTGCCCATGTTGTGGAGGTTAGAGTCTGACTGATTATTTGAGTCTTTGGACAGGAGACTTTTATAAAGGTGACTATTTAAGACCGCTGTCTTTATTGCAGGTAACAAGTTGATTAGAAGCATCTAACTGGTCTGCAGGAGCCAGAACTTATTGGTTGGTAGGGGATCAAATACTTATTTCTCTCAGCCAAATGCAAATAATTTATATAATTTGATTTTTCTAGATTTTATTTTTGATATTCTATTGTCAGTGTTAAAATTAACCTACCCTTAAAATGATAGACTCATCATGTCTTTGTCAGTGGGCAAACTTACATAGTCGGCAAAGGATCAAATAATTATTTCCTTCACTGTATATTACTGGGGTTGGGTACCTCCTATGCAGGTTATACATGTATAGTGCTGGAGCTGGGTACCTCTTATGAAGAGTATATATGTACACTGCTGGAGCCAGTACCGCCTATGCAGGGTATACATGTATACTGCTGGGTACCTCCTATACAGTTATAGTGTGTGCTAGAGTATACGGCCGTGTTCACACGGCTTATTTCCGACGGATTTGTGAGCCGTATTGAGCTCACAAATCCGCCGTGAATAAGGGGCGGGACGGGGGCGGGGCCGCAGCGCGGTGGGGGCGCCGCTCCCGGCCCCATAGACAATGCATTATCTACGGCGCGTACACGCCGTAAATAATGTGCATGTCACTTTCTCCCCCGCGGCGGATTCGCCGAGCGGGGAGGAGCGACAGAATCCACTGTTTTCTATGAGAGCAGTGGATTACCGTAATTGCTGCCACGGATTGGCGCCGTACTGCAGCCTAAATCCGGCGCGCAGTACGGCGCCAATCCGCGGCAAAATAAGCCGTGTGAACGAGGCCTACATGTGTACTGCTGGGGCTGGGTACCTCCTCTGCAGGATATACATGGATACTGCTGGATCTGGGTACCTCCTATGCAGGGTATACATGTATGTAGACTGCTGGGGCTGTGTACCTCCTGTGCAGGGTATACATGTATACAGCTGGAGCTGGGAACCTCCTTTGAAGAGACTAGTATATATTGGCTTCTCTATGTTAATACTGGGAAAGCGGGACTAGTGCATTTTGTGTGTGCCATTGTGTATTCACATGCTGGTTGCCACCTATGTGGAAACTACTAGTGCATCTCAAAAAATAGAATATCACTGAAAAGATAATGGAGCATGGTGTGATTTTATTTATTTTTTTTTTCTAAGGAAAAATATGAAGGGACCAAGTACAGATAAAGCTAGTCCTTTCTTTAGGGAACGAAGTCCTGGGAACCAATGATTATGGCAATGGTGGACCACAAAGAAGCGCTACCACAGCCGCTCAGCGGATACACCTCACTGATACAGTGTCCATTAGTAACACTGTTTGTCCCCAGACACCAATTGAGGTAAAGTTTCAGAGTAGGTGCCCATCTGAACTGAGGTCACCTTGTCGCTGGTAGATGGGCTTTGACAATTTCGATCAAAAATGTGCACTAAGGACCTCTAATTTTCATGTATCCAAAAAGTAGCATTCCTATATTCACTTTAACTATCTCTCAGCGTTTGTAGAGTGCTGCTGATATATTGTGTTTGTCCCCAGTGTGCTGCCTTGGTTCTTCTCAAAGCTATTTATTGGTATTATTTCTGGCATTATAAGTTGAATGTGACTACCTAGCAACGGAGGATATAGCTTCTTTTTTTGCACACATTTCCTGTGGATAGTAATTCTTGCCCGCAGGTTAATCTCTAAGACTACTGGTCAGTCTCTTTGTAATGCTATATGGTAAAAGGTGTCCGAGTACAGGGTGCATTACATGGAGCTCCATAGCCGCAGACAGCTATAGTGCCCATGCTGCCTCTGTCCATCACTAAAAGTGCTTAAAATTGGCATCAGTTTTGGACCATGGAGCAATAGAAGGAGGTGGTTGAGTCTGATAAATCACATTTTCTTTTACAGTGCATGGATGGCCCGGTGCATGTGTCATCTGCATAAGAGATGGCACCAGGATGCACTATGAGAGGACCGTGATGACTAAGGGCCTCATTTATCAAAACTGCTGGGTAAATCTGTCTCTGTTCATAACAACCAATCAGAGCTTCACTTTCATTTCTTATTGTGAGCTTGGAAAATGAAACCTGAGCTCTGGTTATTTTGGGCAACAAAGCCAGTTTTCCATTTGGACACTTCGATAAATGAGAGTTTCTCAGGGTAATATTTTGACTCCTGGCAGTCATGTGGATGTGACTTTAAGGCCTCGTTCACACGGCTTATTTTGGGACTGATTGGAGCCATAGGCCCCGTTCACATGGCTTATTTGCCGACAGATTGGCGCCGTATTCGCGCGGATTTGCCGCTTCAATACGGCGCCAATCCGTCGGAGTCATTACGGTAATCCACTGCTCTCATAGAGAACAGTGGAATCGTCGCTCCTCCCCGCTCGGCGAATCCGCCGCGGGGCGGGAGAAAGTGCTCACATTATTTAGCGCGCGGACGCGCCGTAAACAATGCATTGTCTATGGGGCCGTGGAAGCGGCGCCCACGCCGCGCCCCGGCCCCGCCCCCGTCCTGCCCCGTATTCACGGCGGATTTGTGCGCTCAATACGGCGCACAAATCCGCCGTGAATAAGCCGTGTGAACACGGCCATACTGCGCGCTGTATTTGCGCTGCAGTACGGCTCCAATCCTTCCCAGTAACTACGGTAATCCACAGCTCTCATAGAGAACTGTGGATTCCGTCGCTCCTCCCCGCTCGGCGAATCCGCCGCGGGGGGAGAAAGTGACATGCACATTATTTACGGCGCGTACGCACCGTAAATAATGCATTGTCTATGGGGCCGGCGGGTAGCTTCCCTGTCCCGCCCCTTATTCAACCCGTAACTGCGGGCGAAATCCATCCCGCAATTACGGCTTGAATAAGCCGTGTGAACACTGCCTAACATATACCACCTAAGTCCACCCCTTCATGGCAACTGCATTCTCTAATGGCTGTAAACTCAGCAGAGTAATGCCCCTGGTCACGTCCAAAAAGGTCAAGATGTTGACTCGAAATTTTCCAAAGGGGTTTTGCAAGGATCTAATGTGGACACGGGATCCTCCAAAATGGGTATTTAATCACTTTTCTAAATATATGTCATTAAAAAAGTGAAGCCTGTGACAGCTACAGCCTGACTAAGATACCCTTAGTTTTCTGACAGTTTAGACACGACCAGGAGCTCATCTAGCCACACTTGCGTTGTTTGCACTTGTTATCTGAGGGCAGGGAACATGAACGAGCTTTGAAGGGACTGAGGAGAAAGATCCTGTTTCTTTTGTATAGAGAATCCACTGGTTGTAATGTGTAAACATGCAGACTCTCCCTAACTCTCTGCTCAGCCCCCCTTTCTCTTCCCCTGCAGCCTTTAGTGAAGGAATGAAAGAAGGCTGCCTGCTGAGCTTATCTTCTCTCCTGAGCAAATGAGAGGGAGAAATAAAACGCATACAGCTTGTGCACAATACAGTTCTCCTCTGTGGATTAGCAAAACAATGTTTGCTCAGCTACAGAGACTGAGTATCAGGAACGTGCATTGGAGGTGGAGTGATGACATCACAGAGGAGGTACACAGAAACACAATGCCCCTTTTTTCAGGCCTCAAGAGGGGAGTATCATCCTGTTAGGTGAGGAACTCACTTCTTGGCAAAACCCCTTTAAGCATTTGAGGGATCTGTTGGATAAAGAAACCTGATCCTTGAGTCAACCAGATAGCACAGGGCAATTGCTTGTGGAGTCCTTGCCTGGATGGGTTAAAGCCGTTTTGGTGGCAGCATATTACACAACACTGGTTTTTATATTCTGGTTCATCAGTCTAGATTTGTGTGGCAGTACTAATAGCATTATTAAGGAACGTTCACACGTAGACACTGTCCAGCGAAAACACATTGCTTCCTCGTTGATATTTCTGCACTTGTAAGGGTATGTTCACACGATGTATTGCGACGCGTACAGTACAGTGATGCAGTACATCGCGTGATTCGGGAGCTCTGCGAATAAATCATAAGTTCACGCTGCGAATAAATTACATGTCACTTATCTCCCCGTGCTTACAATACGATCGCATTGTACGAGCGGGGAGAGGAGGCGTAATCCATAGTTCTCTATGAGAGCTGATCCATAGTTCTCTATGAGAGCTATGGATTACCGTAATGAACATAAACCGTGTGAACATACTCTGAGTGCGGAATCTCAACGAGGAGACGATACGGACTGCCCGAGGCAGATTTCTGCCTGCTATGCTTAATTATTACAAGGCCTCAAAGAATTGATATGTCAGTTCTTTGCTGCGCCAACAGTTGATGCTGAAAAATACTCAAGTAAAATCAATTTTACATGGCAGTCTATGGGAAGTGTTCTACAGGCGTTTTAGACACTTATTTGGGAGAGAGGGGGATACATCCCAAAATAAGCGTCCAAACCCCTAGCATATCGGTGAAATTCTACCAGCTGACAGTTTTATGTAGAGCGGGTATTTACCAGTTGCTTTTATACCATTAACATATTCCGCAGTGGAGTGCAGAGGTCTTCAGTGGACACACATTCACTCAGTCTACCATCAGTTTTAGGCTTTGCTTGTTTGAGAAACTGATGTCTAACTGTTATGGCTTCAATTTAAGAATTTTTAAGGCTAGGTGTTCACCAAATTTATCATATACTTAAAGCTCTTCACATATCTGCTAAACATATCCATAACGTTGAATAGTCCAACAGAGGCCACCAGGAAAGCTCTCAACATATCTGCTAAACATATCCATAAGATTGAATAGTCCACCAGGAATGCTCTCGACAGATCTGCTAAACATATCCAAAGTCCGACAGAGGCCAAAAGTGTGCTTCTTCGCCTTGGCGTGGCTGGTTTACATCTGCAAAAAAAGTATAGCATAGCGCAGGAGCTTAGACCATTCTATTTAGATGTATACATTTTTTACAATGGGTGACGAAAGCCACTACTTAGCATCCATTGGAGGCATCTGTTTAATGTAGTGTGTACCTTGCCTTACTTGTAGCAGAGGAATTAGGCCGGGTTCACACACAGTTTTTTGGTGTGTATTTTTTAGCAGTATATTTAAGCCAAAAGCAGGAGTTGAGCCTATACCGAGAAAAAAGTTGTAGTGAAAAAGCTTGTACTTCTATGTTTTGGAACCATTTCTGGTTTTGGCTTTTAAATACTGCTGCAAAATATGCATCGGGAAACATAGTGTGAACTCAGCCTTAAACTGCACTGTCGATAAAGATTACCATGCAGTATCCAGGCCATCCTGAAAGAGATGCTGAAAGTGGGCACTTGTGCCAATGCTTCCAGCTACTGTGGGCTATTTCTGTGTTTCCAGCAATGGACGACTCCTCTGCCAAGTCATATAATAATTAACATTTTCCAGACATGGCAATAAATTAGAATAAAGCTTTGCTATTAATATTCCAGAATAATATTTTCCAGTTCTCTGCCTGCTGCACGGTAGGCTTTTATGTACTGTCCGGCTGGCACCATTAGTTTGAGTGGGCAATGTATTTTTTATTCATGTGTTCTAAGATTTTCACCTAAGTGTGTGAAAACATGAGTCCTTTGTAAAAAACATATGTTTTTCTATTTTCATTTTTGAAACATGGCAAAGAACTGTCTGAGGATCTAAAAAAAAAAAAAGAATTGTTGCTCTACATAAAGATGGACTAAGCTGTAAGAAAATTGCCAGCACTGTAAAACTGAGCTGCAGCATGGTGGCTAATACCATATAACATTTTATCAAGACAGGTTCCACTCAGAACAGGTACAAAAGTGAGTACACCCCTCACCCGCCTTTCAACATTGCTTCAGAGGTTAAATGGGTGATGGATTAGCCTGTCAGTGCTCAGATTATAAGCCGCACACTGCATCACAACGGTCTGCATGCCTGTCGTCCCAGAAATATGCCTAAACAGACTAAGGACATGGATTACCGGAACCATGTCCTGTGGTCTTTTTTTGGTTCAGCTGGTGTTAAGCAGCAACCAGGTGAAGAGCACAAAGATAAGTGTGTCTCGTCTACAGTCAAGCTTGGTGGTGGGGGTGACATGATTTTGGGCTGCATGAGTGCTGCCATCTGTGGGGAGCTACAGTTCATTGAGCGAACCATGAATGTCAACATGTTTGTCATACAGAAGCAGAGCATGATTCTCTCTCTTTGGAAACTGGGTCATAAGGCAGTATTCAAACATAACCCGGAACACACCTCTAAGATGACCACTGCCTTGCTAACGAAAACTAGGGTAAAGGTGCTGGACTGGCCAAGCATGTCTCCAGACCTAAACCCTATTGGGCATCTGTGGGGCATCCTCAAATGGAAGGTGAAGGAGCGCAGGGTCTTTAAGGGTATGTTTACACAACATATTTGCGGGGTGTAATTTGTTCTGCAATGCGCCAGAATTATGCCCCACAAATATGGTAATTCATAGCAATATGCCATGTGAACGTGCCCCAACGTCCACCAGCATCTTGATGTCGTCATGGAGGAGTGGAAGAGGATTCCAATGGCTGCAATCTGTGAAGCTCTAGTGAACTCCATGCCGAAGAGAGTTAAGGCAGTGCTGGAAAATAATGGTGGCCACACAAAATATTGACACTTTGGGCACAATTTGTCCATTTTCTCTTAGGGGTGTACTCACTTTTGTTGCCAGCAGTTTAGACATTGATGGCTGTGTGTTGAGTTATTTTGAGGTCACACCAAATTTACACTGTTAAACAAGCTGTACACTGACTACTTTACGTTGTTTCAAAGTGTCATATCTTTAGTGAAAAGATATAATTTGACAGTTGCAAAAATGTGAGGGGCGTACTCAATTTTTTAAGATACTGTATATAGTGGCAAAAAAACCAGCAGGAATTAAAATGTGTGTGTGTGTGTGAAGGTCTTTATGGGTTTTGCCTAAGTAATGGTATACTGCTAGCTGCCACTAACTAGTTACCACTAAAACCCCCAATGGCTGGTACATTGAATGGGCCACAGCACTGTGTTGAACACTGTGGCTACTTCTGAACTGCATGGGATAGATGGTACCCCTTTGTGATTAGTGGTGGTCCCTGTAGTTGATTCCACTGATCAACAAGGTCTGCTGTATTCTATTGATCAGCTATTCCATCCCAAGTTGAGAGTACCCTTTTAATAGTGTCTGGGAAATTTGGGAGACAAACAGTATGGTTTCTTACTCTGCTTACTTATAAAGGTAGTGCTTTTAGACCTTAAAGGGGTTGTCTCATCTCAAAATTTCATAGGATGCATGAATGAAATAATGCTGCTTTGCTCTGTCACTTCCTGGTCAAGCTGTCTGTAATTAGCATATGAGCCCTGTGTATTGAGACTTCTCTTTTTATTAGTCTAGATTAAATAAATTACCTTCTCTGAGGCCAAGAGAAGCTTCTGAGCTAATGTAAACAGTAGAGTAATTACTGTCTTTTGTCTGAAAGATCAGATAACACACAAGCTCTCATGCTGCCACACCTGTGTGATGACCTCACTCTCTGCTATCAAATAGAACAAACAGCAGGGGAGAAGGAGTACACAGGTTGGTCACTTGGGAAACTAGAAATCCCTCAGAAGGTAATAAAATCATTTGTAGCTCCTTAACAAAAAAAGATGAACAAAGCAATATATTTGGAAAACCTCTTCATTTAGTGTTCTCCATTTTGAAAGCTATTCTTTGTAGTGAGTCAACCCCTTTAAGGGTATGTTCACACAACATACTTCACACGTGGTGTTCGTAAGCACCGTGAAGAAGTGACATGTCCCTTCTTTCTCCCGGCGCGTATTGGTGAAAATTTGCAGGCATTCAGAGCTGTAATTCTGGCGTATTGCATCGCAATTACATGCCAAATTACTCCCCGCAAATACAGCTCGTGAACATTCCCTAATAGTCATTTTTAAGGGCTATTCCCATCATCAAACTTGTCGCTATCCTCAGAGGACAGATGGGTAGCCTCACTGGTGTGGCACCCTCTGCTCATTTCTATGGGCGTTCCAAGTGCAGTCGAGCACCCTCGCTTGGCTGTTTTCGAAACCTCTGAAGAAGAGAGCAGAGGGATTGGGTAATGGAAATACGCTGTTTATTGAATTGTGATATTTGTATACATGTAGTTTTATGTTGTTTCTCTGTGTACCTTCTCAAGTATTGTTCAAGTGTGTCTGAGAGTCCTGGACAGACTGTAGCATAATAGGGGATGTATCTCTACAGATAGTTGACACACAGTTTGCCTCAAAACAGACGTGGCAGCTAATCAGTAACTTGAGAGCTTGTCTTATACTTCCTGGCCCCCGTCCCCTCCATTTCTAGCAGGTACAACTTCTACATGTTACATCCCATAACATGTGAACAGAAAATGTTGTAGATGCAGGAGAGCAGGACTTGTACAGAGGATATTATTCAATTCTAAAGCAGACTTTTGGAACATGGGATCTTCTCGTATCTGTGTGTTGCTATACCAAATGATCAGGGGCCATATCGTATACTAGAGAGTTGGACCATGTTCTAATCGCATTAATTATTATGGGTCTCCTTGAAATCCGAAGAATTGACACAGTGGCTGCATTATGAGAGTGTACTGATTGTTGAAGCCTATTATAACCTAGTCATTCAGAAACATATTTGGGCTTTTGCATCTTTTAATTACATAACAGCACACCTTATTATGGAACTGTGTTTGCAGACGCCTAACCAGATATACCGGTATGTACACTAGATTTCTGTGGTGTAGTTTCATTACCACTATGGTTTCATAAACTTTAGCAGTATTGCTAATGAGGCAGGGTAATTTCTGCTGCTTCTAATAAATGAAACTCATAATGATGATTTGCATAAATAAACGCCTTGAAAGGGTTTTCTCACTGCAAAGATTAGCGTTCAACATGAAGAGACAGTTAAATGAAGACTTTCTAAATACATTAATCAATAGATTTTACTGTAGTCACGAGCTAAGAGACATTTTATGTGCTCTGAGTGCACACAGGTTTCTATGTTTACCTGGTTTCCTGATCATAACTCTGTTATTGATTAGTGAAGGATGTTGGAAAGATTGTATTTCTAACAAGATTACGATAAGCATTGTTTTAGTCACTCAGTACATTTGTGTTTACTGTGATTTAAAATCTTGCATTTCAGTATAAGCCTCAACTTGCGAAATTTCTTGATATTTCTTATCACTGTTGGGTGTTCCCACTGCCGGTTCTTGGGGCCCGGGTTTTTTAGGGCGCCTGAAAAACCCGGCCGAAAATGAGCACAATTGTGCTCTATGGAAAACCTGTGCAGCAGTCCCCACTGCACGGGTTTTTTGCCGGCAAAACATTGAGCAAGCACATTCTTCCGTCCGGTTTTCGGACGGAATCTGTGCTTCTCAATGTGAAGGGGGAGGACTTTTCTTTGCTCATCGCGGAGAGAAGCCGCCTCCCCTGAAAACCTCCCCCCGCGGCCGTGGGGACAGGCGCAAAACAGGACAAATAGCGGCAAACCGGCCGGTATTTTTCCTGTGCAGTGGGAACGCGCCCTTAGGCTATGTCCCCCCGGTTTTTTTTTTAGGACGTATTTCACGCCGTACTGCGCTAAATACAGGGCGAGATACGTCTCAGTCATTACGGTAATCCACAATTCTCATAGAGAGCTTTGGATTATGTCTCCTCTCCCTGCTCGCACAATATGGCGAGCGGGGAGAGAAGTGACATGTCAATTATTCATGGCGTATACCCCACCGCGCACCAGCCCCAGTAAACACGGCGTAATTGCGGGGCAAAACGTGTGAACATAGCCTAAGACTGTTTGTGACTCAGTGAAACAGCTGTTAAAGGGGTTCTCTGGTGATCTTCATTTTTAAAGGGCTACTGTAATGAAAAACAATGCAAGGATTAGTTTAACTTTGCATTGGGGTTTCGGTTTTAATTTTGTTCCCAGTTTTAAAAAGGGGTTGTCCACTACATTGTTTCATTTTTTACCTCAGTCCCCGTTTTCTTACCCCTTTTTCCCCTCGTTTCAATTTGAATTCAGTGTTTACTGGTTCTTACTGGCCTGCAGTGATGAACTGATGAGGGCACCAGGTCTGTAGCTATAGCGACTAGCAAGGGAGAAATAGAACAGGTCTGTAACTATAGGAACCTGAGGAGCTGATGCACCCATAAAGGGGGATATCTGAAATGGGGTAGGCATGTTAATAGCATATATTGCAAAGTGACTTGTTTTTGCAAGATCTTTTAACATAAAAAGCAATCCTTGTAGTAAGACAACCCCTTTGACTAAAAATGACAGAAAAAATAGCACTGCATACATCACTTTTTTTTTTTTAATTTGTGGTAATGAGCGAGACCCAACTGACCCGTTGTATTCCATGGGAATGCAATTGGTGGCCATCTCTGTGAGAGGCTGTGATGGAGCTTTCGATCTGGATGCTTATCTAGCCTGATGTACTTCCCCACCTCTGCTCTGACATGTCTGGGATCTGCTCTGGTACCTTTTGGTATAGCCATTTTTACTAGTAATTATCTTCAGACAGCCCAATTTAATGATGTATATCAGGTCAGCACAAAGTTACAGTATGTACTGATGATCAGTGGCATCAGAACGGTCATACTCCTCTACCCAGCTCCCTTTGGATCACATGGTACATGTTTTTTGCTGTTGTGTTTGCACATTGCAATTTTTTATTGTGAACCTGTCAGGAGGTTTATGCTAACCTGTCTGAGAGCAGAATATGATAGAGGGAGAGAAGGGGGGGGGGGGGGGGGGGGGGGGGGGGGCCCCCCCCGCGCCCCCCCCCCCCCCCCCCCCCCCGCCCCCCCCGCCCCCCCCCCGACCCCCCCCCCCCCCCCCCCCCCCCCCCCCCCCCCCCTTTAATTTTTATTTAAAAAGCTCTTTTTATTTTTCTTAACAAGTAAATTCTTCCTACAAAAAATATTTTCCAAACTTTTTTCCTATTTATAATAACCCTTTTTTAAAAAGCCCCGTCTTTCCTTTTAACCCCTTTAAAAACTCCCTTTTCTTTTTCTCACCCCTATAACCCTTATATACAAACAGTTTTCCCCTTTTCCCTTCCCTTAAAAACAAGAAAACCCTTAAATTTTTAAAA
Source organism: Phyllomedusa bahiana (assembly GCA_025379985.1). Classification (NCBI taxonomy): domain Eukaryota; kingdom Metazoa; phylum Chordata; class Amphibia; order Anura; family Hylidae; genus Phyllomedusa; species Phyllomedusa bahiana. The sequence continues at coordinate 158,560 of JAODAL010003442.1, forward strand.
TCCCCAAAAGGGTCAGCCCTTTACCCTTTCCCAAAAATAAAAACCCTATTTTTTCCAGAGCCAGCTCCCTTATAACCCTATATATCACAGAGCCAGCTTCTCCCTCTACTATAAAACCCAAATTTTACAGAGCTCAGCTTTCCTCCCCCTATCATAAACCTATATATCCAGAGTCACTCTTCCCTTTACACTCCTCTCTAACCTAAAATAAACCCCTCAGGTTCCCCCTTTATCCCAAATGAACTTTTTCCCCTAACCTTTTTTTACAAAGGTTTTGTCTTTAATAAAAATTCGGCTGCTTCACTAAAAACCCCTTTTTTCCGTATGTTTCTCTTAACCTGTTTGCAAATTAAAGAGTCCTTAACCAGGAACTTCCCTTTTAACCAATTTATTGATTTTTGCTTTTAATTCGCATCTGCCAATTTATTCTGTGGAGTTTTCGCTTTAAAAAGCAAAAGTTCCAATGTTTTTTCCCCGAGCTTTTTGTTCTCACCAGATGACTATTTCCAGCGCACGACTTCTTATGTACCATCTGGCCACCTGCCAGCAAGGGGAAACACATCATTTACTCATTTCTACAATATACACAAGGACCTTTCTTATATTTCCGTTAGGCCAGGACTGTGATAACAAAAGTTACAATCTATTTCTATAGTACTCTATGACCAAGTGTGTCGAAATCTGCCATGAATTAAGCACACTATAGAAGGTTGATGTCCAGGTGTGATCTTAAAGGTGTTGTTCAGTGGAAAACCATATGTTCTAAATAATGCTTCTCTCAAAATTTAGACATTCGTCTTTTATTTTTATTCAATTTTCTGTACGCTTCCTGCAGTTATGTCAGGAAGCTCAGTAGTTCTGTATGTGCCCACACACAGGAAACAGCTCTGTGTTGAGCTCAGGAGATCAGGTAACCAAAAGGCATGGTGTTTTTCTAGGGCAGCCTTTGATGCTCCACCCCTTAGTTAGGAAACGGGCATATATTGAGACAGGTTTGAAGAGAGGGACATATACAGAGCACAGCAAAGCATCCTGGGGCTTGTACTGTAGCTTTACTTGAAGGAGACCTGTCCTTTCAATCACCAAGTGAAATCCTGTTAGGTAAACTGTGACCATTGTTAAATTTTTTTCCATAAATGAATACTACAAGCAGCAATGAAAGTTTGTAATATATCTTATCGCAGATAAAAGCTTAGATTTTTACTTATTAGACCATCTTTTCACCACATTCTGCACTGATCACTTAATGGGGTTTTCACACAACGTCTTGAGGCGCGTAAAAATACGCGTCGCAAAATACATTCGTTACGCTGTTGAAATCACGCACTTGCAAGCGCATAATTTCAGCATGAATGCAATGCGCAATGGTCCAAGGCAGTTATCTGCCTCCTATACCTAATTATTTGACGGCACGGATGTGCCTGAAAGAAGTTACATGTCAAGAGTAAATAAAAAATATGATGTAAAACACGCGTCGTCTGAAAGACTGTACACATTTTACGTCTATGAAAGTGTATTTGAACATTGTTGTGGGCTTATTTCAGCGCGAAATACGCTGTGTGAACACCCCATTAAGGTATGTTCACACGGTGTATTGCGGCGCATTTAGTACTTGTCGCAATACGGCGGGTGTTTTGGAGCGACACGCTAATCAGCGCGTCTTTCCAAAGCACGAGGGGGCGGCCGGACGCCGATCCCATAGACATTCATTGTTAGCGACGCGTATTCACCACTAGCAATTGACATGTCACTTATTTCCCCGCGCGTACACTACGATCGTATTGTATGCGCGGGGGGACGACGCGTAATCCATAGCTCTCGGAGAGCTATGGATTACCGAAATTGTTAAATACACTGCGAAATGCGTGCCAAAATAAGCCGTATGAACATACCCTTCCTGTTAAATTCATACACTGCAAAATCCATCAGTGAAGCAAAGATGATGCATTATAAACTCATTAAAGTACAGTTCTCATCTCACACATTGGATGTGTGTGGTAGGTGGAGGTTCCATCTCTGGGACCCGCACCTATTTTGGGAACGGACAACCAAAAGCTCCCTTCAGAAAGGAAAGTAGGTCATTCTCGCACATTACTCTTCATTCAGCTGATTGGTGTGTTAAGTTATACTTAAACTTTTGTAGGTAGCAAGGCGGACGCTCCGTCCAGATCAGAGATTTTCGGGGGCTTGTACAATACTTATATGCCCTCAATCTGTGAGATGGGAACAACTCTTCAAGATGACATATATTAGAGCTGCTATCCATAGAAGTCTATGGAGAGGAGAGGGGGATGAAGGAGACTTCTGGAGGATAACAGGGACACTGCTGCTTCTTTTGCTTCCTGCTTCACCTGCTGTTCTTCCTAACATGACCCTTTAGGGTCCGTCCACACGACATGGTTCATTGGTCGGATTTTCAGGCAGTTTGCGGATTTGAAAACCAACTAAAACTGTCCTCATAGACGTTAAAAGAAAATCTGTTCAGTAGTCTACACTGCACGGATTTTCAGATGGACGGCTTTTCAGCTGCCAGCGTTCCGAAAAACTTGGAATATGCAGTTTTTAGGAGGAAGATGTGCAATTCAATGGTTATGGTGGACAGACGAATCCGCACACCGCGGTCAGAACCCTCCCCCAAAACCTTTGAAACACGATAAAATACCGGCCGGATTCTTAAACAGACGTACCATAAATTTGAAAAGGTAACCTAAGATGACAGGCACACTTTAAATGTTTTTGCTATTTAATACAGATCTTTTCCTAGTTCAGCTGTATTATTCTTATTGCGTATTTAGACCTACATATTGATTGCTGGCCTAAGGGGTAAAACGGCCTATATTTGTCCTAATTACAGGATTATCCTAAATGATACTTAATTCTGTTATGAGTCATTTTACCTGAGGACTTCATGTCTTTGTTCCGTTCTGTGCCTGGACTTGGTTTCAATGATGAAATTAAAGGGCTTGTCCACTTTGTACAAAAATCTAACAGACAGCTTCTGGGGCCTCATTACAATAAAAAAAAAATCGTGCTCACCTTCTTCCAGTTCCAGCGCTGCATCTTTCTGGTCTTCTGTTTCCATTCTAGTACTTCCAAATGGGGACATCAGTGGCTGCAGTGGTCACTTACCTCTTCCAACATCCCCATTTGAGGCCATTCACTTCTGAATGCTGATGTAAGGAGCAGCATGTGACCACAGCAGCCAATGAGTAGCTGCAGCGGTGACATCCCTGTTTAGAAGTAATGGGATAAAAACAGAAGGCAAGTATAATTTTGTTTTTATTTTAATGGGGCCCCAAGAGCCGCGTATTAGATTTTTTAAATTTTTTTTTACGAAGTGGACAACCCCTTTAATTCCTTGAAGTTGCACACAAACATTAGACTTTAGCAGATCCTTTCAATCTTGACAGTCTGATGTGTAGGGGGTTCCCTGACTGTCATATTAAGAGGCAGAGCTGCAGGAGGAGGGATAGAGCAGCAGCCTGAACCAATGATGAGGCAGGAGGTGTGTCTCTGACAACCTCAGACTCCTTGTAAGCACTCTAGCTACTTTGCAGTCACAGATCCCCATTAAAGCACAGAGGAAAATAAATAGTAGGTAAGTATACCCAGTAGGTGCTGACTTGCATATTTTATTTATTATATTCGTATGAATGTATGTGTTATAGTTCACAATGCTGTTATTTTCCACAGTTTCTCTCAGGTGCTCCAGGAAACCTATGCAAGCATGGGGAAGAGATGCAAGCTTTTTGCATGTGTTGTCTCTGGTGGGATTTAAACTCAGGACCCCAGTGCTGCAAGGCAAAAGTGCTAACCAATGAGCCACTATGCTGCCATATCCTTTTAGTAGCTCCTGACTTCAAAGTTGTTGTAACAGTGCAGCCCTGAAAAATATGTTGGTGCTGAATAAAGGATAGCTGGGAAAAAAGATATGAGTATAAAATATAGTATACATCACAGAACTGGTGTCCTTAGAGCCAAGTTGTTGATGACTTTGGGAGCTCTTTTTAAGGGCAAGTTCACACAGTATCTTTGGGGAGTATAGTGATGCGTACTGTGTGCGGCGCCATATGCCAGGTGTTTAAGAAGTATGACCTGGGCATCGGGTACTTTGAAAATGTTCTGTGCCGGGTTCCATAGACTTTCATTATACGCACTGGGAAGAAGTCACATGTCACTTCTTTCTCCCGGCATGTAATACGCATCAGGGAAAACGGCAGGTAATCATATAGCTGTCAATCAGAGCCATGAATTACTGTATTTGCAGTCTGTACTTCAGACATATTGCAGCACAATTACGTGCCGGAATACACCCCACAAAGACGTCTTGTGAACATAAACTTAAAGTGAATGTGTCCTCAAAAATGACTTATTGTTTAACTCACGTTTTTATGTTAAACACATTTGTTAAGAATTTTTGGTTATATATTTTTTAAATTTTCCATATCACTTTCAATATTTTTTAATAATTCTAACGTCCTGCAATTTTCACTTTGGCCACTTAGCCTAATAACAGTCTGACACTTCCTGTTCTGTGAGAAAGATTCAGTTGTCTGCTCATTATCAGTACAAAGAGGGTCAAACTGAAAGGAGACACCAGTGTGAATAGATAACACAGGATCCATCAGTCACAAGAGGAGATGGTCACAGCTCACCCTTTCACCTCTCTGCCCACTGATTTCTTCCCAGGTCACAGAACATGCCTAGAAAACTCTCCTATAGAAGTCAATGGGACTGAGTCAGTCTTAAGGCTCCTATGTGCATGAAGCTGCTGTAAAGTATCTCTGACTGCTGTTAAAGCAGTGCAAGCAAGGCCTAGCGGCCAAAGTGAAAACTGCAAGACTTAAGAATTATTAAAAAATATTGAAAGTGATCTGAAAAATAAAAAAATTCAAAAAATGTGTTTAACATAAAAACGGCACTTAAGCAATGAGTCATTTTTGGTGACACATTCTCTTTAAGCCACTAAATAGTTCATGTTGGCTTAAAAATTCCTCACTCTAGTTCCATTTAGGGTGAGGAAAAGATAGGGAGTAGTGTTATGCTGCGGATCAACATGAAATTCGACTTGAATCTAAGAGATTCGAGTTGGCCCACATTGAATTTTAGCAAAAATAAACTCAAACCGTAAGTTGTGGTTAATATTTTTTTTGGCGTTAACTTACTGTTCTAAACCATTCTCGGTCTGGTGTCCTTTTTAGTGACTATAATATTGGAGTAACCGCTGGAAACTTAAAAAAACTGTGTTTGGTTACGTCCACATGATGAGTAAAATTTACTCGTTGGACTCTGTCATTGAAAACCGCATCTTATAGTGTTTGGTTTTGTTGTTGTTTTTTTTCCTGGTTGATTTAGGCCCCGTTCACACGGCTTATTTCTTCGCGGATTGGCGCCGTACTCCGCGCCGGATTTGCGCTGCAGTACGGCGCCAATCCGTCGGAGTAATTACGGTAATCCACTGCTCTCATAAAGAACAGTGGATTCCGTCGCTCCTCCCCGCTCGGCGAATCCGCCGCGGGGGGAGAAAGTGACATGCACATTATTTACGGCGCATACGCACCGTAGATAATGCAATGTCTATGTGGCCGGGGAGCCCCGCCCCCGTCCCGCCCCTTATTTACGGCGGATTTGCGAGCGCAATCCGGCTCACAAATCCGTCAGGAATAAGCCGTGTGAACACGGCCTTACAATCACAAAAAGAGACCCCTACAACTCTATGGGGTTTTGGGCGTGGATACGACACAGATGTTTTTTAACCTGGAATACGGGGAAAAATTGAACATGTTCCAAGCTTTTTTTTTTTTTTTTTTTTTAATCTACGACGCATATTTTCTTTTGAGGTCAAAGAGGATGATTTTACATTGGGCATCGCGTGAATTACGACTTGAAGTGCTTGTCGTGTGGCTGGACCCTTTATGTTAGGCTTAGAACAGAATTGAGGTTTGGGATTTCCTGAACCCAAATTGTTTCGCAATGTTGTTTGTACCATTGTTGAACTGAACAGGGACCTATTCAAACACTAATAGTAAGTGAATCTCTGTGTCACAAGTTGCCATTTAAATTGCTTAGTATCTGTCCCCCCTCTAGGCTGTGATTTGGTTTCTAAGGGCGACATGTATGAATTCGAATGCGTACTTTTTTTTACTTGGTGCCGACACTCCAGTTTTATAAATAGATATAGAAGAGTGTAGAATACGACAGATTTTTGGCGCATTACATAGAGCTTAGTGCGCCAAACTTTGTATGGGTATAGAGCGTTACGCCAAACTTGGCGCACTAAGCTGTATGTAATGCGGCAAAAATCTGTCGTATTCTACACTCTTCTATATCTATTTAGAACTGTGGTGTTGGCACCAATTAAAAAAAAAATATGCATTCGAATTCATACATGTCGCCCTCTTGATATTCAATTTCGGATTCTGAATTCTGAGAGTGTAGAATACGACAGATTTTTGGCGCAATAACATAGAGCTTAATGTGCCAAGCTTGGCGCATTACACCTATGCCCATACAAAGTTTTGGGCATTAAAGCTATGTAATGCACCAAAAATGTTCATACTGTCGTATTCTACACTCTTCTCTATCTATTTAGAACTGGAGTGTCGGCGGCAAGTAAAAAAAAATACGTATTCGAATTCATACATGTCGCCCCAAGATTGGTACTTGAATATTTGCTGTTTGTTGCCCATAAGTGAATGCTAGTCCTAATGTAGCCATTGTCCTTCTAAATGATAGGTTCTGTATCTAATTTCCAGGCAGTTATGGATATTTGATTAAATCCGTATGGCAAAGGGCTATATTTAGTTCTGAATGGAGCTCTGCCTGTTTATTTTCCTTAAATTCCTCAATGACCCAGAGTCACGGGGCTAAAATTTCCATTATGTGTATGGAAAATAAATAGGGCATCTCATACTTGGAGAACTGTTGCATTAATCCAAGGTTTCTTAGAAATTAGTGTTAGCCTCACAGAGTAATTGGATTTAGCATTAAGATAGAAAACTTGGACATATATATGTTCAAAAGATTAAGAGAAAAAATACACTAAGTAGAGCAGTAAAAGTCCAACTCCTGAGCTGTACATAGAAACAAGCGTTTTAACATTTTTGTTTGCATTGTAAGACATTTCAAGATCTCTTTTCGGTGAATGTTCTTGTTTAAATTCAGCCTGCTAATACATACCTGGCCCGGCTCTCAGCTGAGGAGTGGATAGGGATAGCATGTCTGAGAAATGCTCTGGGATTTAACCCTCTAAGCTCCAGGCCTGAAAAGGCCTTAAGGAACATCTACATTTTTCAGTTTTTGCCTCTCTGCATTTCAGCAGTAATGACCTTTTTAGGTTTTTTATTGACAGTGTGTTGTGCGGGAGAAGTTTGTTTTTTTTCCGTACTCTTTTGGGGGTTCATATATATCACTGTACAATTTATAAAAAAAAATATTTGTGTAATGGATATACAGTGAAGTGTTTTTCTTCATTCTTTTATTTTCTACACCATTCATGTTGCGCACTAAGCATAGAAATTTTTGATATTACATTTTTTTTAAAATTTCTTTATTTTGACTTTTTAAATTTTTTTTAATGCATATTGGGATACTTATTTTAACTTTAATATATGCTTAATACATAATATATGTATGTATATGCTTAATACATAATATTCTACTTCAGTATGATAATGTTGTACCGTGTTAGCCATAGAAAGTAGTAGAAGAGTGAAGAAATCAGGCGATACCTTTTTCAGGCTAACGAATACATAGTTGTTCTGCATATCGGCTGTTGTAGGTGTGTCGGGTTAGGTTATGCAGAGTGAAGTCTTACGATTACATAGTTGTTCTGCATAGCCTGAAAAAGGTATTGCCTGATTTCTTCACTCTTCTACTACCTCAGTATGACACAGGCTGCTGTCAGGGTAACACACAGTGTGCCCTAGCAGCAGGCTTACTATACCAACAGCCCTGGGGCTGTTCTAGGTCTTTCAACAGGCTGCAACGGGCACTGGGAAAGCTAGCAACCTGATTGGGCAAAAGAGTCTCCTTTGATCTGCCACGGTCTGAGACCATGGCAATTAAAAGGCTAAATGTCAGGGATCTGAGGTTTCTTCTAATCCATGCTGTGCTCAGAGACTGCCATAGGAACGGAGCTGTTACATGCAGCTTCGTTTCTAGGGCAGTTGTAGCGCAGGGAGCCACAAACCCCTTTCTGAGGCAGCGATGCCAAAATACGTCACTGCCGACTGCAAGAACTGCACCACTTGCCGTTAAAAGGCAGTGGTTAAGGAGTTCAACCTTTGTGGTTTCCACTCATAATAAACATCCCAACCCAGAGTTGGTTCTGTCATAGAAGGATGCCAGCAACGTCTGAAGAACCCTCATGAACTTATAATGTGGATCACCATGGCGTCTGTAATCTTAACAATCGTGTGATAGAGGCTCCCAAATATTTTTTTCTTTACTTCTTTTGGGCTGTAGTTTAGGCAGAAAATTATTTAAGCTAGAGGACGTTGTTACCAGTTCATGAGAGAAGGACTTGCAATATACAGGTTTTCTGCCTAAACCAGCAAATATCTTTAAAATGGTAATTTTTTTTTAAAGTCTTATTAAATGTTTTATTATACAGTAATAAAAGCCATTGTCAAGTCAGGAGCTCAAAACTGCTGCTGCTTGGCTGCTCTTTCCTGGGATTTATTAGGATAGGTATGCTGTCTGGGACTACAGTCTATCTACAGTACTTACCCCTTACCGCTGGAGCCAGTTTTGGCCTTACTGACAGAGTCCTGGTTTTAAAATCTGACGTGTCACTTTATGCGAGAATAACTTTTTGACACTTTTACCTATCCAAGTGATTCAGAGATTGTTTTCTCGTGACACATTGTGCTTTAAGTTAGTAATACATTTTGGTCCAAAAAGTTCTTGTTTATTATGAAAATTTGCAAAAATTAGCAATTTTCAAAGTTCAAAAATTTCTGCGTGTAAGACAGATAGTTATTCCACTCAAAATAGTTTATGGTAGCATCTACCATATGTCTACTGTAGGTTGGCATCATTTTTTAATTTTTTTTTTTTTTTGTACCACATTAAGGAGCTTAGAAATATAGTAGTAATTTTTCACATTTTCAAGAAAATTTGCAAAATAGATTTTTTTAGGGACCAGTTCAGTTCTGACATGGCTTTGAGGAGCCTGTATGTTATATACCCCAATAAATGACCCCATCTAAGAAACTACACCCCTTAAAGTATTTAAAAAAGCATTTAAGAAGTTTAACACTTTAGATATTTCACAGACATTAAAGCAAAGTGGAGGTGAAATTTCAAAATTTCACTTTTTTTGCAGATTTTAAATTTTACAAGAATACGGTAAATGTGATCAGGGAATGCAACTCAATATCGATTTCCCCAATTCTGCCGTTTTTAGAGAGATCCCATATGTGGCCCTAGTGCACTATTTGGCTCAACCACAAGCCTCAGAATAGGAGGTGCACCTACCGGACTCTGGAGTTTCATTTTCATTACCATTTTTTAGGCGCCATTTCAGGTTTGCGGACACCCTAAGGTTCCAAAACTTAATAGATACCCCTAAAAAAAACCCATATTGGAAACTACACCCCTTACGGAATATATCCAGAGGTGCAGTGAGCATATCGACCCCACAGGTGTTTCACAAATTTTTTTAGCGTTCGGCTCTGAAAATAAAAAAATATATATTTTTTTTCCAATAATCTGCAATTTTAGCTGAAAATGTTTAATTTTTACAAGGAATCCTGGAAAAAAAGCCCCAAAATTGTGTTGCACAATTTCTTCCGAGTTCGGCAATACCCTACATGTGGGTGTAAACTGCTGTTTGGGCGCATGGCAGGGCGTTTAAGGGAGGGAGTGTTATTTGGCTTTTGGAACGCAGATATTGGTGGGGCCATGTTGCATTTGCAAAGCCCCCAAAGTACTAGAACAGGTGAAACCTTCCAGAAGTTGCCCCATTTTGGATTCAACACCCCTCAGGGATCTCTTCTAAGGGTGTATTTTGCATTTTGAGCACACAGGTGTTCCGTAGTTTTTTTTTTTTTTTTTAGTATTGGGCCATGGAAATGGGGGGGACGCAGTTCCGCCATTGTTTTTGGGCTTCATTTTTACAGTATTCGCCATACGGGATAAATGACGGGATATCTTTACTATGGGGGTCGGTACAATTTCAATGATATAAATTTTATATAGTTTTTTATGTTTTATTACTTTTACACAATAAAGCGAGTTTATAAAAAGTTGCGTTTTTATGTTGCCCTATTCTGACAACCATTGCTTTTTTAATTTTTTGCATACGGAGCTGCTTGTGGGCTTGTTTTTTAAGAGATGAGTTGATGTTTTTATTAGTACAATTACAGGGTGCATGTGATGCTTTGATCACTTTTTATTAAGGTTTTTGTGAGACATTTTGTACAAAATACAGCAATCCTGGTAGTGTTTTTTATTTTTATTTTTTACAGCGGTCACTGTGCAGTATAAATGACATGCTAGTTTTGTTCAGCAGGTTGATACGATTACAGCGATACCACATTTGTATATTTTTTTAAAATGTTTTACTGCTTTTACACAATAAAAACACCTTTATTTGAAAAGGAAAACACGTTTTTGCATCGCCGCAGTCTGAGAGCCATAACTTTTCTTATTTTTCTGTTTATGGAGCTGTATAGGGACTTTTTTGTGCGGATGAGTTTACGTTTTTTATTGGTATCATTTTTGGGGGGACAAGACTTTATTATCGCTTTTAAATCCGTTATTTGGAAGGCAGGGTGAAGAAAATACTGCAATCCTAGACGTGTTTTTTTATTTTTAATAGCGTTCACCGTGCAGTATCCGTGACAAGTTAGTTTTACTCTGTGGGTTTAGACGATTATTGCGATACCCAAATTATTTAGTTTTTTTATTTTTAATCACAATTTTTTTTTAAAAAAAGTGTTTTTATTGTGTAAAAAAATATTTATGCATCGCTATCTTATAATAGCCAGAACTTTTTAATTTTTCCGTATACAGAGCTTTGTAAGGACTTTTTTTTTTTGCGGGATGAACTGACGTCTTAATTTAATTGATGACTTTTTACTCCATTTTATGTTCTGCGGGATGAACAAAAATCGCAATTCTGTGACTTTTTTGTTTTTTTACGGCGTTCACTGTACGGGTTAATTAACATGACAAATTTATAGGGTGGGTCGTTATGCATGCGGCGATACGAAATATGGGTACTTTATTTATTTTTGATCTTTTTTGGGGCGATTGCCGTCTGTAAAGGGGAAAAGGGCAGTGTACGGGTTTTTATTTTATTTTGTGTTTTACTTTTTTACACTTTTTTTTTTTTTTTTTTAACTTCACACTATTTACACTTTTCCCCAGGGGGGAATTGCATGAATGATCGTCAGATCGTTCATACAATAGGAGATCAGCATACAGCTTATAGCTGTATACTGGTCTCCATGGCAACTGGTCTCCCAAAAAGATCAAAAATAAATAAAGTACCCATATTTGGTATCGCCACATGCGTAACGACCCACCTTATAAATTTGTCATGTTGTTTACCCTGCACCGTGAACGCCATTAAAAAAAAAAGGAAGAAGTCACAGAATTGTGATTTTTGTTCATCTCGCTGCACATAAAAAGCAATCAAAAATTCATATAAACACCAAAGTGGTACCAGTTAAAACGTCAGTTCATCCCGCAAAAAAAACACAAAAAAAACCTTATACAGCTCTGTATACAGAAAAATAAAAAAGTTATGGCTATCTGAAGACAGCGATATATAAATATTGTTTTACACAGTAAAAAAACTATTTTAAATATGCTGTCACATAAAAAACCTATAATCATCTCAACCCAGGGAGTAAAACTAACTTGTCACATATACTGCACGGTGAGCGCTGTTAAAAATAAAAATAAAAAAACCCTACTAGGATTTCAGTATTTTCTTCACCCTGCCTTCCAAAAAACAGATTTAAAAGCGATCCAAAAGTCTTGTCCCCCCAAAAATAATACCAATAAAAACGTCAACTCATCCCGCAAAAACAAGTTGCTATACAGCTCTGTAAACAGAAAAATGAAAAAGTTATGGCTCCCAAGACTATGGTGATGCAAAAACGTGTTTTCCTTTTGGGTATCGCTATAATCGTATTGAACTGCTGAGTACAGCTAGAAAGTAATTTATACCGCACAACAATCGCTGTAAAGATGTTTGGAGAGGGCAGCTTGGAACAATCTGATATGAGAGAGAGCAGGGAGAGTTGGTCGGAAACCAAGAGAAACTTGTATACACTAGCAGTGGATAAAATCTTCTTTATCTCCCGAACAAAGCAAAATCAAAACTGCATTGTATTTGATAATATTTATTTACCTTTCCCTTCATCTTAAAAGCTAATCATTGCGGTGAGGGTTTTTTTGGGTGCGAGTTAAGCACATCCATGGCAAGGGTAGAGTTGCTAAACACGTTTGGTGCCAAGGTGTTAAGTACTCTCTACAGGAAGCATGACACCCTATCTAACTTATGTGTACTTCAGAGGCTCTCCTCAACAGATCTTAGAAATTCTTAGATCTCATCAGCAGCATTCAATTTCACATAACCGAGAATCCTAAGAGGATAGGTCATGAAAATCGCGCATGCCAAAGCACTCGGTTCAGATTTATCAGCATAATTAAAAATAAAACTTGCCTGGGCTTTATTGCAATCCCTTACATGTCAATCTGAATTACTGGGTACTACAGAGTGCTGATAGCAGTTTACTATTTCCTCTGTACTACAGAATGTCTTAGCACGGTATGGCCTTCACTGTAGTAGCTTAACCGTAATCATAAGTGATTGTACTGATCATGCATATGTGCTCGTGAACATTGGTAGTAGATCGCAGTGTTTAGTCATAGGATTGACACCGCATTTCTGATGAAAGGGTAATTATTATTTTCACTTCTGACCTGTCATAATGGAAAGCATTAGTTGAGATGAACTTGAGCAATTTGATCAAACTGTGCACTAACAACCTCAGATTTCTAAATATACTAGATATAGAAGTAATGCAATTTTGACTATGCACTAACTTCAGTGTTCATGTGTATTTCTTGCGTTTGTACTGCAACTTAGGCAATGTGCATTTGCTTCAGTTTTCAATTTGTTTGGAGGTACTGATCAGTTTTGTTTTTTTGTTTGTCATAGTGACATGTTAGAAATTTTGATCAGTAGATGTCTTGCTGCTGAGACCCCCACTGACAACTGTAACAAAAGGACAGAAGCAATCAGCACTATGCCCCTTTCTTTCTGCTTGGCTCTCCTCACGGTACGTCCCCATGGCAGGAGTTTTGGTCGGATTTACAGACTGTTTTCGGATTTGAAAACCGTCTGCAAACAGACTGTCAACCATCCTGATAGACTTTTAATAGAAAATCTATGCAGCAGTCCCCACTGAACGGATTTTCCGATGGACGTTTTTTTTTTTTACACCGCCGGTGGTGCAACAAACTTAGAACATGTTCATTCTTCCACCCGGTTTTTGGGTGGAAGATGTACATTTAGTGGTTGAGGTGGACGATTGAATCCGCGGACAGAACCGCCGACCGAAACCATGTTAAAGATGCCAAAATATCGGCCAGATTCATTACTCAGAATTGGGTATTTTCATACTGCTTTGTGGACGCACCCTTCGTTTTTGGATTTTGAAAACCATGAAAAACCGTCTATAAATCATCCCCGAAACCAAATAGAAAATCAGATTTAACTACACAATTTGGATTTTTAAGTAAATTTTTAAAAAAAATTTGGGACATGCACTTTCCCTTCCCCCAAAATTTCACTTTGAAAAAGCGGGTTTTTTTACATTCAATTTAATGGGGGCTGAATCAAAAGCGTTAAAAAAAAAAAAAAAAAGTTATTAAAAGAAAACCCAAAGTGTAAAATGCTGATCGGATTCTAATTCACAAACCCACCAGTATTTGTACAGCGTGTGGGCCAACCTGGGGATGCCACAAATGTGTCTCTGTTGAATGTACGAGCTGACCAGTGCTGATTTTCAACACTGCTCTAGCCTGGCTCCCTTTTCACTTTCATTGGCATGTAAGTGCAAGAAAGAATAGACATTTCCCTTCTTCTTTTTGGGGAGTACTGGTTTTAGGAATAGGGCCGAGAAATCCTAGAATTCCCTGTCCTGAAGTACGATTGCAAAACAGTAAAACATTTAATTTTTTTTATTTTTTTAAATGCATTTTTAAACGCATACGTTTACACTTTTTTTTGATTCAGTTTTAAAATGCACGCAGTGACTCAAGGGGGGTTCTTTGGTATGTTTTTCCACACAATTTTTAAAAAACCGTCGAAATCCAACAGCATTTAAAATTCGCGCATCACCTTTTTTCCCCCCGAAGATAACCGGGCTTAGTAAAACCCTGTTTTTTAGACTACAGCACTGATGATCTTTTGAAATCTACACACACTAGGGGTTTCCGTTTTATTTTTATGGATTCAAAATCCGAAACCGATGGGAAAAACCTTTTCTTATTCAATTTTCTTAAAGCACATCAACCAAAAAAATACATCTGTTTTTTAACTAATTCTATTTTGAATTGGTTAATTATAAAACTACCCGCATAAAAAACACCCCTTTTTTGATGCAGTTGAGAAAAGCAACAAAAAAACCCCACAGGATCCGGCAGGGGGGGAAGGGGCGGATCGGTGCCTATTTTGCAGGATCAAGCGTCATAAAAGGGGCCGACCCCAAAAAATATAATAAGTTGGTCCAGTTATTCATCACAAAGAGGAATTGGTCCTGCGTGCACCCCCTATCTTAGCCTATCACATGGGGTGTAATTGATGACAGGGGCAGGCAAAACGCGCCCCCGGGGAAAGATTCTGCTCCCAGGGAAAAAAGATTTCAGCAAAATTTTTCACCTCTTTTAAAAAACAGAATTTAACCATCATCAAAACTGACTAGCTGAAGCAATTCCCACATTTTAAGAATTTTCCCCCTGTGGTCACCGTTTGCCCCCAACCCAAGTTTTGGGGGAGAGGCCGTTCCTAGCTGGAAAAATGAGATCAATGTTAGTCATGTATGCAGGGTCTGTTGGGGGAACTATTTTCCCAAAAAATTCAAGACCCACAAAAGTTTCCGTTTGCAATTTAAATTTTTTTTTGTTCAAAAATCTACCAAAAATATATTTTACACTGACAAGCAAAATGGAAAAAAGTTTGAAATTGTGCTTTTAGGCTCCATATTCCCACCACTACAGCTTTTTTACATAACGAATGTTTGTTTTTTAAAACAGTCATCTTTTCCTACTTTTACATAAATTTGACTTCAATATTAGCATCGCTCATTCTGCAGATTCTTTTTTTAACTGCATTTTTCGTTTTTCTCCTAAAATCAAAAT